>QKQZ01025313.1:0-23131 GCA_003595255.1 Solenopsis fugax
CGATCGCGGCCTGTTCGCCTGCTCGCTCGTTCGCTCGCTCGCTCGCTCGCGAATAGCGCGCTAACGTCTACGCTAGCGCGAACGAGCGAGTGAGAAAGCGAGGCTGATCCACGCGCGAAAAAGTCCGACCACCCGCGCGCCTACACTACTTGCTCCACTTCCGTATGACCCAGGACCGAAAACGTAACCCTCGCGCGAACGAACAAGTGTTGTCAAAAATGTACTTGCTCTTTATGCTTTTCCTTTTTTTATGATTACACCTTTTTTTTGCATTATTTAAAAAGGATTTTTAAAAGAGGAACACGAGTAAAGAGAAAAATAATAATTTAAAATGTCATTTCGCAAAGTGATAGATCTAATAACAATCACGTACTTAGTCAGCATATTTATGAAATACTTAAAATCACATGCGTGCTCACACACATACATACACACGCACACACACATATATAGTACAAGAAATATAAGACGTTCTCTTTCAACTGCGCTGATTTATGCGGACTTCTATGCATGCATCATGTTCTATCGTTCTATCCAATTACACAGAAAAACAAGCGGAAGTAACTGTCGACCTACTGCCAGTATGGAAAGCAAGGGGGTTAATAGTTGCCCCGTTTCTTCTCTCGTTCGCGCACATCTCATCCCCTGTCGACTATTAATTTGCCTTTCAATGCAGTACCGGTGATTATCGATTTGATCGGTTGAAACCTCCGGCAGAGAATTTTTGCTTGCTTCTAAAGTTTATCGGACCGCGCGTTTCCACTAGTTTTAATAGAACCGTCGAATGAGCAGTTCGTTTGTGCAACAAATCATTCCCGGTCGTTTGCCTTTCGATTTGACGTTGACCTAATCGAATTTTCTACGCGATCGTACGATTTATCGTACGCTTTGTATAACACAATCATTCACTATAATTTGCAATCAACATTCCTTTGGAAAAACTAACAGTGGCTTAATAAAGTTAATCCTGTGTATGTGTGTATATATATATACATATAAACGTTTTAGTGAATTAAACGTTAAAAATATAAATTGCTAACAAAATCTCAGTAACAAATTAATTTTGAGTAAATATAACTTTTACAAAGAATCATTATTAGTCGTGTAAAACTTCCATTGTGACATGCAAAATCTAAAAATGAATGAGTTACTGTGCTAACAACTAATAACACTTTGAGGCTCTACATGCTCACTTTAAATCATTGATTCTATCATCGTAATGTTCTATTTTTTCTTTTATATTATACATGAATAACACTATAAAATGTGTTATACATGATTTACAAATTGTACGCTTTATTTAAAGAAAAAAACTGAACTTGTTGCATTCAAAACAATAGAAAAAAATTAATCAAAAAGAAGTATATAAATCAGATTAAAAGATAAATTTAGTACGATGAACGTGAAAATTTATATACTAATGTTTCAAGCATGTTAATGAACGTGTCATGTCGAGCAACGCAGCAATTATCATATTTGCAGAACTAATTAAATTAACGCAGTTCGTATAAACGATTTTTGCGACCTGTATTGATCTATTGCTGTATTCAACAGCGAGAGAAACTATATACACATCGCGATACGTGGAAGTGGTAATTTAACACACAGTATTGACATGAGCCATATTACATGTACCTCACATATTGTTTTTATTACACTTATTGCACTTCTTAGAATTTTGTACTTAATGGCCGTGACCAATTAATTATATGATTACACAAATTATTTCATGGCATAAATCCGGAGCAGCGATATGTGCATCGTCGATGGTCAGTTTATCGATCAGAGCTTTACACCGATGTGCACCCTATGCAATTTGAAAGCAAATTAACCAATTCACACGGTAATAGAAATAATTTACACAAGCGGAAGAATAATTCCAAATATATATTTTGAATTTAAAAAAATAATTAACTACATGTACAATCGACTTCGTTGGACTGTGATATATTATGTGAAGAACGTCCTCAATATTGAACGTGCTGTCAATATTGGATTAATTCTTCAATTATCTGACACATACTAATTCAATTATCTTATTCGATAATCTCTCGTTGCACTCTCAGTGATTGTAACTGTTGAACTACTCTGACGTGGAAAATAGACTATATGTGCACACGTGTTCCTCTAAGGTAGCAGGTTGTCAGTTACATTACACCATTCCAGCACAATATTTCTTCCCACAATCTCATCCGCAGAACAATAACTGATGATCGCACGAGATTCTCACACGCACGTAGAAACGTTCTTTTCTTCGTTACTGTTGTCTATCAAAACGCGTTGGGCAAGAATAAGGGTCAAAACCAAATATACTCGAAAATATCGAACAAAATTGTTTTACTAATTGTCTTAATTGGAAATAAAATCTCTGTTATATTATAAAAGAGCTTATCGTTCATTATTAAATACGTTTAAAAATTTATGAACTTTTAGTGCAGTATAGTATTTTAATATATTTCACTAACTCATATTTCTAAAATTTCGAAAAGCACAAAATTTATGTTTTCATGTTTTTCACGATTCAATTATTTATTTGTTATATATTATAACAAAATTGTTATATATTAAAATTATTATAAATATAAAAATATATATTTTGTAATACTCTTACTGTCTGTGTGCTACAGGAATATTTTATTATCTTTCAACAGCACTGAGATAAAAAAGATTACGTCCATAAAAATAATTACGTAGATAAATAAATTTCTATAATCTTCGCGAGATTTCTAGAAATGCCAAATTCCTAAATCGATAAGAGCGCTTTCATCGAATATACAAAATTCGCGAATTCTGGCAAACGGAGGAGCAAACGACTCGTGAGAAATCGGTATTCACAATAAGTAGTCACGAAGGATTTCTCGGGCTGAAGTCGTGACCGTCTGTTCCTGATGATATATCCCACGGGATCGTCGGGAACTTGCCAATCACTATTCGGGGATTTACGCCGTCCCCGAAGTGACCTCGCGGTAGCTCATACAGAATCGTCCTAAGCCATGACATCGCCCGGATGTAGTGCATCCTTCGGCCAAAGGTCCGTGATCGCGCTCACCGCAATGGATTTGCATAATACGAGGATGAGAGCGAGGGAGGGAGAGAGAGGGAGAGAGACAGAGAGAGAAAGAGAATCGTAATTCCGTAGCATACACGTCACATGGCACATATTGAACATGCACGTGTCTTGAAATATCAAGATGCGTCGCGCCAATCGCGAAATCCCTCAAACGTTTGCAAATCAAATGATAAATTCGATTATGAGATAATTCCATAATTATTTGATACGTAATTTACAATTTGCATATATAGCTACATTTCTCTTTTTTAAATTTCAAGATAAATTTGAACAAATTGTTCAAGATAAATTTGAACAAATTTATCTTAAAATGAATTTTATACATCAGTCAGTATAAAGTCGATCTTTCACGAAAATAATTTAAAGCGAGTCGTAATTGTAGAGTTATCTGATATTATAAACTGTAGAACTTTGGAAAATTAAATTTCAGGGATATCTTTATCATCGTCTTATCCGCTTGAGATAAAATCATATTTCTCCCGTGCTGACAAGTTTTATGTCGCCCCGAGCCAAAAAAAAAAAAGCGATTTTGAGGTATTCACGTGTTCGTGAGTACGAAATAAAGGATGCCATGAAGATGATAGTGCCGTAAGCAGACCGTAAGGACGTCGATCAAATTTTTATCGACTTCCCACGCCTCGTCATACTTTGCTTTGCGCATAGCCCTCTGTTATACGGACAGTTACGTCAACACTATCGGCAAATTTATAAAGTGAAATTCAAAACACCCTATCTTATATAAGAGATTATTTTTAACGTTCGCACATTAATTAAACTCGATCCTTAAGTTGATTTAAGTAGAATTAAGACATATTTAAAAAGACAAAATGCTTTCCAGATGTGATCTATTTCTTCTTTAATAAATTTTCTAATTCGAAATTTATTTTTATATAAAAAAGGTAATCAATTATAGTTATTTAAATATTTATATATCCAAAGCTTTATTCATTTATTTTGGTATCTTAAGCATCATTAAATGTATTAACTTACCAAGTTTATATTTTAATAAATCATACACTAAATCTACAAAAATAAGATGTATTCTAATTTGTTTAAATATAATTTTGATCGATCAAAAAGATTTATTTTATATTACACATTTTGTGTTACATTCCATAAATTGTGCTCATAATATTCTGCCTTGAATTTTGCCACAAATTATAAACTCTCTATAAAATGGGCTTTAGACTTTTTATCATGCAGCACTTTACAATTTGCCCCCCAATAGAACTTTCATCATGCATTTTACGTCAACACCGTAACGCGCCTAAAAGGAAGGAGCAGTGAAACATGTAACGAATGTATAGACAAACAAAACGAGCTTCAATCGCTTTCCATATCCGCCTCGGAATAACGCAACAGAAAAAGTCCGTCGGCGCGAATCGTTGTTGACCAATAAACTACAGCCGGCGGTCGTAGAATTTTTTTTGTAAGCTCGGCAAGGCGTGATCGGAGCGGAAAACGCTTCGTAGGAGAGCGCGTGGCGAAATTCGACGAAATTCGCTTGGCTTCCTCACGGCGTGGTTGCGAATAAGGGAGGCTACAATACGATGAGAAGGGTGGAAACGCGAGGGGGTAAAACGGGGGAGCCGCGGGGCAATTAGTTAATTGAGTTGATCGATGGATTTCGTTCGCGCGACACGCGCCCCGATTCGACGTCTGATTGAGGGGCACCCCACGCTCGCGCTCGCTCGTTCTCTCTGTTGTGTGTACACACGCGGCACGACCGGCCCCAGGCACTTCCATATCGACAAAGGACTGCACGACAACGACGGCGGAGGTGTTTCGGAACGCGAAATACTGCGGGGAGACGCGGGAGATGCGATTTTCGCGGATAGTTAATCCTCTCACGCACATCGCGGAATTATTTCGCGATCTAATTGATGTTCCGTCGGAGACTCGCGTTTGTCGCTTCAAATCCATCTAATAGATAAAATTGCATCGGCTATTTGATACTGTACGCCCGATATTTTTCTTCCAAACAATATACCAAGAAAATGCCAAGAATTTAACATAATTTTTAAAATTTATCCTTCCCGTTAAACAAGATTTCTATGTCTTCAAATAGACAGGTAGAAGATTATATAAAGAGAGTCGAACAATCGGTGATTCGTGTATTTTATTAGGTAAAATTCGCCTAACCCGTCTTCTAATTATAAGCGAGTCTAATTTCTTCCGCGATTTTCGTGCAAATGAAGGTAAATTTGCCAATTTGTAAATTTGCCATTACGAAGAAGTTATCTGACAGTTCAAAAAGAAGGACCACATTGAGCTACGCGGCCAAAGGTGTAGAGCACGGTTAATCCAGTTTTAAAATGCGTTGCAGACACTCTAATAAGTCGAAACCGGTCAATTAGCGAGCTCGCGCCGCCGTTCGTCCTGAACAAATACCCGCAGGTGTTTAAACGACGTGACCAACGATGTGGAGGGTCATGCCGATGGAGGCGACGCGTTAAAACAGACGGGGAATTCATTTCACGAATAATCATAGGAACGCATACAAAGTCAAAAGTGCAAAATTAAAAGTGCAAGCCAAAAAGCAAGACGAGATGTACAGAAAAGACGATCATGAACCTAATTCAGCGTTTTACTTTATCTAATTCGTAAAGTCGCAAAAAAAATATTGGTAACAATAACATGTTTATTGCGTTGGAATATTACGTTAACATTCAGCTAATATGATGTCTCGGTAGAATTTATTTTTTCTCCAAACCCTTAATATCATGACAGAAAAATACACTCGGGTAAACATAACAGTGAAATAAAAGAGTCGTACCGCAAAGTTTGCTTACAAATATTTTGCCTGCATTTCTCGCACCGAATGAAAACTTCTCGACGAAAGGGGAATAACAGGAATCCCGACAATTTATCGACAGGGAGAAAACGCATTCCGACCTTACACACGTCCGCTATTCTCCCTATAAGAGTAACATCGAGACCTTAAAGGATAATCACACCCTTCCTATCTGTTTACAAAATAATTTTATCGTAAAGTTTTGAAGTGTAACTTTTCTACACGTAATTACCTATTTAAGAAAAACGCAAGTATATATTTTTAAAAAATATTTATATCAATCGACTCTTACTAAAAATTCTATCTCACGATTAATTTTTTGACGAATAGTATTAATAAAGAATGAAATAATTTTATAATTTTGTCGCAAACTTACATGATATCAATCTGAATCAATTAAATTTGTACTTATAATTTAAAATAATCTTGTTATAACATATTTGACATTAAACGGAACTAATAAGATATTTTCATTTTTTTAAACAAAGTTTTAATAAAATTTCATTAGTAAATTTTGTAAAAAATTTTATTGAAACTTTATTGAAATTTTATTGAAACTTTGTTTAAAAAAATAAAAATATCTCATTAGTTTCGTTTAATGTCTTTTGTAAAAATTTACTAGTAACACATACAAAATTTTTAAAAGGATTGACTTTTGATAGAATAGAAATATAAAGATTTTTCTATTATTACACATTTACAAAAGACTGTTCATGGCAAACTTTCAGGTTCAATCTCAAATTCCGACTGCGAACAGAGTTTGGCACTATACTGATTCCGCGTGGAAAATTTCCGCAGATCGTGGCTTGCTTATGTATAATAATCGATGCCATTCACTCTCAAGCTTCGCAGCAGTTTCTTACAGGCGTCACTCGGCCTGCTGACTTTTGGTGAAACTTTCGCGCAAACTTCGCAACTCTCACGCGGTAGCGAGTGAATAGCTGAGAGTGACAGCGAACGTCGTTTCAAGCACAAAGACCGCGTTTCTTCTCAAGATAAAAGCACAGAAGGAGACATAATGTTTCCCTTCATTCTGCAAGTTCCAGTGATGACTGATGTAAAGCCGCTTGTAACAATATCAATTAACAATGCTTAACCTCCTCATTATTATGAACTCGTACTTCCTGCTCTATCAATTTCACAAAATCGCAAAATAATGAGAGACATTGCGATGACTTTTCATTCTGTATTTAAGGATGTTTTGGCTCAATAATACCATTTAAAACTGTAGAGTTCTTAGATTTATTTTTTTTCTTACTCAACGATAAAAAATTTTAGTAGTGAATATCCAAATTTTGGCCCTGACCAACTGCAAAGAACAAAAACTTGACTTATAATGACTTGCATAGCGAAAATGATCTTATTTTGCTGCAGTTTTAGATAAATAACTTTTAAACGAGTGGAGCCTAATGAACTTTTGCGCGAATATTTATTAAAGCTTTAATAGTACATGTAAAACATTTGAATTAATTCGTAATGTTACTTCCTCATCAAATTTGCAAATAAGTACAAAACGCGATTTTACGATAAGAATCAAGAGTAACAACAAATTAAATAACTTTTAAACCAATAAGAGAATTATGTTCAAATTTTATACAAGTAATGTAAAAATTTACTTAAACGTAATAATAAAACAATCTATGAAATTTTTATATTTTGGTAATACTTTGACACATCATTAAATTGACATTATATCTTTGCACGAAAAAGTCGCAATAAACTATCATTCATTTTTTAAATGTTTTCTATATTTAATGTAATTCAAGCTATAACATCAAACAAGATATTAATTAATTAATTAAGCAGAATTAATTAATCAAGGCATTTGATTAATATACTATATCTTCCCTAGCTCTCTTTGAATTTTATGTTCTTTGTTTACGTTATACAGCTACAATTTGAAAAGGACAACATACTAGGTTTAGATAACGAAAGACGTGATACTGTTGACGCAAGAGATACCCTTAAAACCGTTCGGGAGAAATTTTCCCTCATCCTTTCAGAAGACTCAAAAGATCGTCGGTTAAGTGAGTCGACTTTGCGAGCAACGTTTCATTTACGAGAGCGTATCAATTAGTCTTATCGTGTAGCATGGTCTGTGTGCAAAATCGTATTCTGAGACCGAATTTTAATTCCATTAACCGACGCAAAGAGGTGTCTCCGAGTACCACGACGACGCGAAAGTAGATTAGAAACGGTTATCGCGCAGAACACAGCCACTTCGTGACCCCTAGACTGCGAAAGAGCCTGTGAAACTGAAATTCCTGAGGTTCTGTCTTCGCCAACCTTCGTCACAATCAGGTGGCACATTCTTCGCTGATAAAATTGAAATTAATGTTTTGATGATAAGCTAATGCACGTAATAACCGTATATATCGATTAAAAAACCAGATTTTTCAAAAAAAATTTTCAAAAATTCATATTAATTTTCAAATAGATACAAAAACATTGTACCAATAAATAAAAGATCATATTTCCTTTTAATTTCAAAATTATAAAAAGCCACATTTTTCCAATGTTAAAAATATGACACTATTAATTTGTAATTATTATACAATTAAAAAACTTAACGGTTATTTATACTAAAAGCTATTCATTAGTAATTGGGTCATATTGAAATCTTCCTTCTGTTATTAAATATTGTATTTTAAATGCAAATGTATCAGCTTCAAATATAAAGCATGAATAAAAATATGAATTGTGTGCAAAAAAGGTTCATTAAATAATATTATTTAGCTAAATATTATTAAATAACATTATTTAATATTATTTTTTAGTTAAACAATCTACAAGAAATATTAGAATTTCTAAAAGAACTACATCTCGTAATATTTCTTAATCAGATCATTTATTGATCTCTATTACTTTATTTAAGATTAGATTTTTGTTAGATTATATTTTAAGAAGAAACTCAATTCAACTAGCGAGACGGGTAGAAGTCAACAATTACATATCGTTCATGAAGATTTTTATATAACAAATACAAGCTCCGCAAACACATGTGCTACCATCTCTGAGCAGAAGAAAGAACTAAACATCTTATACGCCACACGTTTTCACATTCTATCAGCAGATAGCATCTGTGATCTTCAAAATTATTGAATAAAAATAATAAATTTCTCAATATTTTCTTCTAAACACGCAAAGTAAATAAGATTCTAACTAATAACATGTGTATATTAAGAGCGAAATCTATTGTTCGAAATTTCCGTTGAAACTTTCATTTAGGCCAAGAATGTTGCGTATTTTGTAAGTTAAAATTTTTAAGGTTTCCAAAATTTGTTTTCAAGAAAACTATTGATTAAAGAACTTCTTTGTAAAAGTTCTAAAATTTATAAAAAATGTTTGCCTTCCAAAAAAAAAAAAAAGAAATGACATTGTCATCATCATATTTTATATTCATTATGAACATAGTAGATTTCGCATAATTAAAACTTTAAGTATTGAATATAATGAATACAATTTATATACAATGCGATTATAATACTTAAAAGACTGAAAAATATATAATATTCTGAATAAATAAATTGATGAACATGTGTACATTTATACTCGTTCACAGTAGTTAAAAAATTAATAAATAAAAGTTACATAATTATTTTAATAAATTTTAAATAAAGCGAGTGGCCTCTAAATGATGAAAGTTATACATTTTGATCTATTGCTTTTTTCGGAGAAATTGTCCTTTAATTTATAAAGAGAAATATTAGAAAAAACTGATCACAGACAAAATTTCAACTCAAAATAGCATGAAATCTGTTAAACGTCAGTGCATTACTCCTATGTAGAGAAAAAGAAGTGTTGAAATGTAACACAGTGAAAAAATCTTCATAAAACAATTTCTTCTCTACATTAATAACATGCACCGTGAAGAAATAAAATTCAATCTCGATAAGACGAAGCCGCTTCTCTTCGCTTCCCGCCGCAATTTCTCTCGGCGTCGGGACGATGAAGGGGCTGCGAGACGCGAAGCTCGTGGAAGAAGTTTCGCGCAAATTCATCCTTAAAATGAGGCGCGGCGTAAAGAATCGGGAGCCTCAAAGCCGCAAAAAGGGAGCCGGGCTGCTCCGAAAGGAAACGAGAGTGCCGGGCGAGCTCGTCGGAACGGCTGGCTTATAAATCGTTCTCGAGGGGCGACGACGATCTCACGGACGTTCCGGAGCTCTTCTTCGCAATCTTCCCGGCAACATCCAGGCGATATATTTTTTGGTACTTCAACGAATTTCGACCTATTTCTTTGGAGAACGACTCGAAAGGATTCGGTTCCGTCGTACGAATTCCGTAAAGATAATATTCCATTTTTTTCGGATGTGAAATATCGACAACGATAGTTTCATGAAGTACCGATAACGCGAGTCAATGATTTGTCGCTTTCATAGACGACAGATACATCGTAAAAGTTCTTTTGAGATTTTAAACTTAATTTTGTATACGATCGGAATATTTCTTATTCTTTGATACGAAAATATCTCGCTAGAAGAATATCTCTTTGTATTATATTCTTTCTTAAAAACATCATTTTTATAGAAAAAAAACTTTAAATTTTTTTAAACAGGGAAACACTCTTTTAATGCCCTAACATATTCTCATTATACTTTTTAATTAAAAAGATATTTGTCTCAGTACTTGCAACAGTTTATATTTTTATGCAAATTGCTATGTATTTATTTGCATGTTACATTTCCATTGATTTTAGTTAAACAACTGAGTTAAGTAAACGCTACCTAAATTGACAGTCGAGTTAAATGAAACTCAGCTAGTAAAACAAGCTAATTAACCCTGTAAACTAGCAATAGAATCTCTGCCGGCTACAACAGATAATTAACCCATATAGCTCCCGTAACTCAAATTAAATGGTTAAATTAGATAAAGTAAGCAAAAGAAGTACTAAGCCAAAAGACATTAAGCCAGTATTATAAAATTTTTCTCCGACAATGGAAAAGACAAACCGGCTATTTTACTTTCGTAATCCTTCTTTTGCGCTTCGTATCTAATGGAGGATTTACATCTTATAATACTTATTGCTTCAGATATCTTGTCATTGAAAACGTCTCACAAACATAAAAAGTATACTTTTTAAATAATAAATTTTCTATGTTTTTTATAATTAAATTTATATACTTAAATTAGTTTAGATAAATGAATAATGAAAAATCTTCACTCGTTTTTCTTTAAAATTATCAATTAGTGAATAGCCTTTTTTTTAAGTCTAGATCTATTTTCAAGTCTGTGTGTATAAGCCTTAGGGAATGCGTCATCACAAGAAATGAAACAAACTTCACCATCGTTCAAACCCTTACGTCGCCTACTCCGTTCTTTGGCAGCCTTGCATTCTCTCCCCGGAAGTGGTGGAATCCCAATCGAAGTGAACGAGCGATTGAGCCACCCCGTGGCGTATTCGGAATTGTGCCGAGGCATCAGTCGACTCTCTCTCGACGCCTACTGTCGTTGAAATATGTTCGACGAGGGTGAAAAAGAGCTGACGATATTCATACCCGTTGCCAGCGGGACGGTGGGCGCGGGACGGGGTGGCATTTTCCAGAATCGTCAACGTGACGGGGTAAAAAGAGAGAGAGATGAAAGGGGGCTAAAGGAACGGGGGCGAAAGGCGAAAGCGTATCCTGCTGTACTTCACGCTACGGCGAACTCGCGAAGCGACTGCAACGTCAGGCGTTTCGTCGACTTCGATGGTGCTTGAATTCGCCGATGTGAAGCTGCGGACATCTCTCCATCAAGATTGCCGTGGCCTTCTATCTCTTGTATTATTACATTTTTATATAACACACTAAACCGCTCTAATCCCTTTCTGACTGTAACCGTATTATCCGACCCGCTATGACTAAATTATAATTTTTTCTGAATGATTCTTCTTCATTTCCGTTTCCTATTTTTAATAGTCACATCCTTTTATGTACATTAGTATTTGAACAGATAATTGAATAATTTGTGTAGTCAAATTTCAAATAGTTTAAAGTTTAAACAGTTCATATAAATTATATAAAACAAATGATATTATACATGTATTAGTTTAGTTAGTCAAATTGCCTAATTTTGCTTTGCTATTTTGTCTGTGTAAATTTAGATTTAAATTATATTCGTATATATTTTTAGATCCAAAAAAGCCGACAATTTTTGATTATGATCTTGAAGTTGAAACTTTTTTGAATTTTTTTGGCAACAAATACAAATTGGCACTCTTTTCAGTTTCGTTTAAACAATTTAACGTAACAAGCAGTCGGATAAATAAATTTTCAGCTTTGTTCGCGATCTGAATAGCCATCACGATTGCTTCTTCATACTGAGTTTATTCCAAAGTCCCATTCGGATTAATTGAACCGCGGATTCCCTATGATCCGGATAATCCCCGTAATCCGACGAGTGTGAAGGCTTCAGGACTAATTTATACGAAGCAGGGGCTTAAGGAGATTCTGTTCTGTTTCCTTGCACCTTTAATTTCCAGGATCACGCTACGAGACGGCCAAATCATTTTCTTCGCGCAGAAATTTGACTCTACCGTCTTCAATTTCTGATCCTTCCTTGTCAACGGTAAAAGTTCTGCTTTCTTCGCGAAGAAAGGTGTTCCAATTAAATAATGTTCAAGTTTCAAAGATGTTGAGGGTATCGTAAATTTAATTTACTGCAAGCGTGAATATAATAGCAACAGACCTGAAAGGTCTCATTGGCTCGATAATATTATTATACAATATTATGTAAGTTGTATAAAATGCATGACTTTATATCCGTCACGAAACTTAAAAATATTTCTTTAACGCGCGTGCAAGCGATTAATAAATCAATTTTATTTTACGTTTCTTTAATTTAAAACAAACATCGTGTGCGTAGTGCACAGAGTTTGCACTTTAACTAACAAACATTTCTCGAGTTTTATTACATTTTGAATAAATAAATAATCATGCATTTCGCTTTTCAAATTAATAAGCATTTCCCATTCTTATTTAAACACGCATGACATTAAACACGCACGAGAGATCGCGAGAGACTGTATAATAATATCGTTGAAACAGAGTAGCTCGGTTTACAATTTTCGAACGGGACTTTGGGATTTTAGACGGGATTAGTTTGCGGAAGTCAAAAGGGAGCAGAGGGGAACGAGAAAGAGAGACAGAGAAAGAGAGCGAGGGCGCTCGTTATATCAGACGCGATATTCGAGCGTGTTTTCCCTCTCCATTTTCCGCACGTGCTCGCGTTCTTTCTCTCGTTTCGCCCTGCTGGTCCCTCACGTCTACTCGTCTACTCCCTCTATTACGCATTTCCGGCTCGCTGGACCGGAAACGCTAAGATAAGACGGGTCTGCGGGGCGCGCACACGCACGTACAAACAACGACCAAGAAAGCGATGGAGGGTTAGATCGGTCTTATCCGAAAAATGTTACGGCCTCGTAGATGCCATCGATCTTGCGTATAATGAACCGATAAGGCGTACGCGAATGAATCCCCCCGAATCAAGCAGAATTACAAATCTAACATCTATTTAATCCACTGACCTCGACTTCCTTCGTTCATGCGAGATCACAATATTAGAAACTATTCACGAGAAGCTTCAAATATTTTGCAACAATTGTTATAAACGGATAAGAATGTGTGAAAAATAGATCCATATAATATGTTAACTGATGATTTTAGGTTTTATCATTCACAACACAAATACGCGACCTCTTATCTATAACTTTTTTTGCATCTCTCGTAAATCGATTAATTAATTTATCAATCAACAAGTACCAAGTTTATCATAAATTGCTGCAACGAAAATTTAAATATGAGTACAATAGCCTTCCATTAAAAAAATAATAATAAGCGACGTATTATTTTTATATAAAAATCTTCATATGAAAATCTTCGATAGATAAGCTTAGACTGGGTAGTAGATATTTCGCCATTCCGCAGCATCTTTCCAGAGACAAGAATATCGACTAGAGATGGGAACCGATGCAGTTGGAGAGTGCTGCATAAACTTGTTAAGACAAGACAAGGCGAGACAAGCTAAGACAGGACAAGACTGCTTCTTCGTGTCCCGGCCTCCGTTCGACCCTCAGACTCGCGTGGCGCGCAAAAACGGGACCTACCGTACCGGCATCGTGTCCCGAGAGGGTTGCTCGTCGGATCGGACGGACGATGTCAAAGAAAAGGAGACAGCGAGGGTATGTAAGAGAGGCGAGAGTAAGGCGAGATGGAAGGCGGGTAGTGAAGGCGCAGGCAGAACAAGCCGCGAGGATGAGAAGGGACTAGGAGGAGAATGTTGTGGGGTGTGGGGAAAAGGATGAAACTGGAGGAGACTCTCTTGAGAGACAATGAGGCCGCTCACGAGTGTCGCAACGAGTGGGTGCTCTTCACTATTGCCAACTCAGGCCCTTCAAGCCTTCCAGAACTGCATCTCGCGCGTCGGCTAATACACGCCGCATCGCAACCACTATCCTGAACAACCACCGTGTAGAACGTGGCTACAGGGGAATCAGAGGCCTCAAGAGATACCCCATTGTCACGTCCGCCGATGTATCCCGATTTTTTTTTAACTTGCTCGCCGAATCGCGCAAGCAGTCTACGCTCCTGCTCGACGGATCGAGTTATTTGCGCAAGAATTACGGTAGTCTATTGAGAAGCTCGTTAATAATCCATTGATTAATTTATTAATCTGCTTGCATTTGGATGTTCAGATATAAAGATGAAAGAAAGAAATCGGAAGAAGAATTAAACTAAAAAGTGATGTGTGATATACTTATCGAAAAGATTTCTGCGAAAAAATAAGGCCTAATCTAAGCCTAAAAAAAATGTTTATATGTGACTACGATAATATATAATAAATATAATTGTAGCTCATATAATTACAGTAACTGAATAATAACTATGAATATGTTTTAATGATATACAAATATGTGTTATTACAAAATAAATAAAATAAACTGAAACTAAAGATACATATACTAAATCCCCGGTACAATATCCGTTCACTAATTATGAGGATAGGAATAATAGGACGTGACGTTTATCCTTTTCCAGAAACAAAGGCAATCTCGTTGCCCAGCCTTGTTATAATTCTGGTGTAAGTTACGTCAGCGTTTTCATGAATTACATTCGAAAATGGAATACGGCTTTTCGTTTAACTCGTTAAAAGCTATTGTTCTATTTTTAAGGTTGAATTAAACATTAAAAGATTGCCTCATTCTCCTATGTATATTTTAATATAAATTTACATTTACAATAGAGAGAGAGAGAGAAACGAAAATTTTCGCGGTTTAAACGTTACTTATTTGAATTGACTTGAAAGAACAAAATAATTTGTATAGTTCCTATGACACTAATGGCAATTAAAAATATGTCTCATAAAATCTACACTGAAAAAAAAAGACTGGTTATAACTACTAAATGTATAGTGAAATAGTATCAATTAAACATTTGGTCAATATAACCAAAAATAATTTTACTTTTCTAAATATTTAGTAACTTATACCAGATTTGATAATACTTACTAAACATTTAGAAAAATAAAATTATTTTTGGTTATATTGACAAAATATTTAATTGATACTATTTCACTATACATTTGGTAGTTATAACCAGACTTTTTTTCAGTGTATTTATGCTATTTATTTCTAATTCTTCGCCATATCGCAAATTGCACTGTATTATATATTAATATTGACAAATTCACTTTTAACTAGAAAAATGGTGATTATGTACATACCTACATCGGATTATATTAAAAAAAAAGAAGTTTGCATAACTTTGCTTTTTATTAAAAAATATATGCCTTTATCAATCATTACTATTTTATTATTAATAGTAAAAAAGAGGTAGTAAAAGAGCAATTTATTTTGTTTGCGAAAATATCTTGTAAATTTCATCGTTTCTCATCGAATAAGAAAGTTAGTTTGTATATGTGTCTTTTATAGTCTCATTATTATGAAAAAGCATACAGTGAAGAGGATTGATGATTCAACCATAAATAGAATAAAGGTGAAAGCGTCATGATCAGTCTGAGACTCGAAATAAAAGATTTGCGACTACAACGAGGCGAGAGGAAATCCCTTTGAATCGCTGCCGCACAAAGAAATCGCGAAACTCGTTTCGTCCGTTCGCTTCCTTTCAGTTTTCCGGGAGCGAATCTCCCTTCAATTTAGTGGCGTCCACCGCCAGCGAGGGACGCGCTCGGGTAATGCATCTTCATCCCGCTCGTATTTAACTTTGTACGAAAGTTATCGTCAACTCGGCAAGAAGCAGCCGGACTCATCCCCCTGCGACATCTCTTCCGATACATCCCTCCTCGCATGTGCGCATCCTCACCATCCTTCAGACTTGCCGACGTGGACGAAGAAGAGGAACATCTTCGTGAGTAAGTCGGGAACGCGAGACGCGCCATAAAACAACTCCGACGCCGGGCGTCGTCGGGTATCGTCGATACATAATCGCGCCGTCAGGAAAAGTTGCGTTCCCACGCCGGAAATGTTGCGACAACGCGATAGTCCGCAGGTCCCTTTAAGTAAAGATCCTACCGCGTTAATGTCAAACCGCTGGTTTACATGCCGAGTAGGCATTACATTTTGTATGCCGAGTAGGAAGTACCGAAGAATATCGCGATACGGTTCTACACCCTAAGCGAGGACGGAAACGCTAAATGACATTGCGATCGAAACCTTTATTCGTTTATTTATTCAAACTAATCGAATTAAAGACGAGGATAAAAGACAATTGAATGTTCGCACTATTTCAACTCTTTCACAACTTTAGAAATAATGTGTTTTTATAAAGTTTTTTTTAGTATTATACATATATGAAGAATTAAAATTAATGCGGCAAATAAAAAAAAAGTACCTATGTCAAAACGCTGTTTCGAAACTAACGCGTATGAAGCTTTTATTCTCTATTATGGAATTTAATTAAAACTTTGTGAATCATAAACAGTATTATCTAACATTATATGTATAAAATAAAATCATAATATAAATCATAAAATTATAAATTTTTTTTTTTTNTTTTTTTTCAATTTATTTCTCTTCCTCACCGCCTCAGTTATAATATTGTACCTTTTGAAATAAATATATTGCTCGTATAAATCAAAGATATATATATATATATAGGTGTACACATATGTCTTCAATGGTGAAAGCAATCGACACGGATAGGGCAAATCCTTCGATACGAATAGAAAAAAAGAAGAGCAGGAAAAACGAAAATCGGTGCATTTCGGCGTATGAGTAATTTCGTGCACGAAAGAGCCTATTTTGGGGGGATAGGCGGGATAAAGGAGAAATATGACGACGCGGAAGCGTGCACCGTTATACGATAGTGCGTTCAAACGGTCAACGTAACGGGAGCGTGGAGACGATAAACGATTTGGGTGGCGAAAATGTCCGGTGGCGGGGAGAGATTACGCGCGGCCGCCGAGAGATACCTTAATCCGTCGACTGACTGGCGGATCCTGGCTAAGCCACTATCAGGAGCTTTCGGGCTTGGCCGCTAGAACGGGACGGGACGGGACGCGATGCGCGCTCGCTAAAAATGCGGCTTTATTAGGTATCGCGGATTTGCTTCGGAACGTTGGATCAAAGACTCGGGGGGAAAATGCGACGCGTGCGACGACGCATAATTTTGCTCACATGTACATACAATATCGCTTGATCGCGGCCATTTTACGTGAAAATGGCAGCCACTAATTCTCGACGCCGGATTTTTTTTTTCTTCTTGACATATTTCAAGCCGAGCGAAGTAAATTTACCGCGAGAATTAAATTTCCCAATTGAATTTGTTTTAATCCTCGGATAATAGCGTTTGACTTTCGTTCTACATATAATTTTGAAGATTAATCCACTTTTGCAAGCGTTGAAAGGATTGAGGGCGGCTAAGCACCGCCTTTGTTTAACTCTCCTCGGCGATAATGTCGAATTGGAACGATTATGCCGCAATGTGAAGGGCAAAAAAGCAGTTCGAAAGAAAGTTTTCTCGTGACGAGCGTGGAGCGGAAACGGACGACTGCCATTGTCGTTTGTTTAACTTTTGCAACGATTTCCGACGTTTTTGCATCAGTTAGAAGGGTCCCAACCCCTTTCACTCTTCCCTCTCGCGCGTCCCTTTCCGTCTCCTTTCATCCATCCTTCGCGACGTAGCGCGAGTCCTTGCTGTTCCTCTTTCTAACTTCGGCCTCTCCCTACTGTCGCAAACAAACAAGCTGCATGCAGGCCGAACTTCAGTCTCGAACTCGCTTGGCAAGACTTGACGGAACCTTCGGCAACTTTCAAATGCAATTTTCGAATTCGTTTCACCGCAGTTTTCGGGATCCACGACTTTCGGACTGACCGGCACGTAACTTCATCCGCGCGCGGACATAAAATATCCACCAAATGTAAATCGCAAACATGAGCAGTTAACCTTTATCATTCGTACAACTTTTGACGACAGGAGAATCACTGCGATAGTTAGAAACTTTTAATTAATTCATTAAACGATTATTAATGGATTTAATTAACTTTTAACAGCAACGTCCACAACGCTAAAGGACCCCGCACATTTCTTATGGATTTTGGTTCTCGGTCAAATCTTCTCATATTTTGGGAAATTGTAGTTCCAGGTGTCCTGATTAAAAGTGTCAATGGGTGCGAACCTACTAAAATTAACAGTTTTCGAGATATGACTGGTCAAACTTGGCTAATTTCCATTATTTTGGACATTGGGCGATATAAATAATCTCTGTTTCTCGGTCCCACATGATCCCACAGACTTGAAAAAAATACCCAGATGAACCTTATAACATGCGTTCAACCTGGGTAATGCTAAAAGCGGAAAAATGCGTGCGCAATGACTTTATCCATATGATATTATTCATTGTTTATTTTTAGCAACAATTGAGGTTGCGAAGCAAAACGCTACTATGGCAGCCCTATTTCGCATGTTATAAGGTTCATCTAGGTATTTTTTTCAAGTCTGTAGAATCATGTGGAACCGAGAAACAGAGATTATTTATATCGCCCAATGTCCAAAATAATGGAAATTAGCCAAGTTTGACCAGTTATATCTCGTTAATTTTAGGAGGTTCGCACCCATTGACACTTTTAATCAGGACACCTGGAACTACAATTTCCCAAAATATGAGAAGATTTGACCGAGAACCAAAATCCATAAGAAATGTGCGGGGTCTTTTTTAACAGCTTCTTACGACGTTTGAAATTTTATTTTTATTCTATGTTATCGATCCGTTTTTATAATCTACATTTCTGATCTACGTATTTCAATTATTTTTTGCCAATTTCGTTCTATTTTGATACTACCTTTATCTTGCATCAGCAAGATAAGGGTATTGGATCTACTTCACGATCTATTATCAGCCGTTCAATATCAATTTTATTCGTTATATATTTGCTATTCTTATTTCCGAAGCCCGCGTATTCCACATTATCGGCGCACTACGGTCAGTGCTTCGAGCATCTTTTCAATCTACCAACAATCTACTTGAACAATCTTTTCAATTTCAATGCCGCTCGTCCGTATAAAATTTCATAAATGCAACGAGACGTGCAGCGCGCTGGGTAGACGCCCGCGCCGCGCCGCGCCGCGCCGAGCAGGAAAGAAGAGCCGCGACCTGATCGAGCCTCGATTGAGAGAGCACTATCGTTCCAAAACTCCGAGAGATCGCGTGCGTTATTTATGGAAGCGGCCGATAGCGATAAGGACAGCAAATCGAGCGAACTCACAATCGGACCAAGCTGTATTCAATTCCGGCTCATAATTGTTAAAGTGGAAAAGTTTCAAAGCGCCGTATCGCAGGCCACCCTCGCGGCATTCCCAACCCTTCCGTTTCACCCTTCCTTCCCCATCGTCTCTCACTCGATCCCCAAGAGAGCGAATGTTCCCTTTTCTTCTTCCGCGTCCCGTTTCCGCATTCGTTTCTACCAATTCCGGACTATCGCACGGTATCGGACTTTCTCGAGTTTACGAGAGAAAAAGAGAGAAAGAGAGATTTCCGTCTATACTGTCTAGTGTCTACACCATAAAGGTAAATTTTCCCGTTCCGCTTCAGCGATCGGCGAACAACCGAATGACGGAGTCGTGGGACACGTCTTTTACGTTGTGTCCCACTCACAATCACGGAACAGAAAAACGTAATCCCATTCCCCTTGTTACGAAAGGTAGTAACGTTGTTTGCGTTTCCGCTGTTTTCGTTTTCGCCGTTTTACATTTTCATCCAGGCATACGATATGAGAATCTAGCAGTACAGCTTAATCACGATAATTTAACGTGAAAAAAAGTGCTCTTTTTTTATAATGTAAACGTTTATTCAAACGTTTCTCTCAATTCGTGATGTGCGTTAGTCGATTTCGTAAAATGTAACACGTGCCGGTTTACACACTGCTATCGAAGAAGCCAATCGTTAAATATGAAACTGCTCCCAACCGATGCCGCTTTACTAAATCCCGCCAGTTCTAATAATACCCGTAACAAGATTCACTATCGGAATTTCTGAAATAGTCCTTCTCTTCCGGTTTCAGTTGTATTATTAAATCTGATCGTTGCTGGCCAAAACGAATCGATAAGACTTTATAACATTTCGAAATCGAGCGTCAGATGGCTGGGTGCAACCGTGCGCACATATTTTATCTCACAACTGCGTATCTGTATTTCAGATAAAAAGCTATTAATCAAAGCTTTTGCTGTGAAAATCATATTCTCCAAAGGTGAAATGTTTCAATTAAAAATACATATATTAGAAACATTACTTATCCATAAAATCAATTACAAATTAAAATTAATTACAAATAAATTATATAAAAATAATAGATTGCTAAAATTAATTATATCGATTTATGATTGATACATGCATAAATTGTGTCTATGAAAGTTAATAATGTAACTCTAAAAAATTCATTTCTGAAGAACGTACACAGTTACGAGTAGAAATGAAAAAAACGGGTATTTTTTAATTCAGCGTAAGAAACCGAGTAAAAAAAAACTGTATTTTTGCAAAAATACTAAAAAAGAGACATGGAATTTATTTTCCTTGATATTTATTGTTAAAACGTTTGATACGTATTATTTCGATTTTATTTAATATTTTTGATTTTCTAATAATTAAATAAACAGAAAAGAAATTGTTTGTTCAAATAACAAGAGCTTTGAAGTCATTTCCGGCTTCCTACCGCTCATCGTTGGTATCCATCGTCATTTAGTCATTACTACTTTTTGCTTGTTTATACTTATCTTTGTACAGAAATTTTTTGGATGAATGCAAAAACTGAATTCTAAAATAATACATCGTTAAATGTCGAAATATATATGTATATATACATATATTCGGTTAAAAAAACTTTTCAAGTCCAGAGTAAAAAAAAAACTGTTTTTTACCGAGTTTTTTTTTACTCAAAGTTTCTAGTTTTTTGTTCAGTCATTTTCATCTCTAGCTACGAAGAGAAAAGTAATTCATCAGACACGTAAAATCGTAGAAATATTGAATATTTTTAACTTCCGAGCGTTTAACGACGTGTTTCAACGAAAATATTTCGATTTTTCTCACGAGCGTTATTCGCACGCGTCGCGCCGAAGCGGCGACAGGGGCGCGCAAAAAAAATATCAATATCAATTTCAATTGCGGCGAAACTCGATCATCTCCGACGAAAGAATACTTGCGCATTTCGGCTGCCGCCCGCAACGAGCCTCCACATCCATTTCGCGGCTATGGAAAAAGCTGTGGGTACACCGGGGTTATTGACCCCTCGCCTTCTATCGGAGGCTCTATCGGTGTCCTCCATCGCGCGCTACCGGGCGATTCAAATCGACGCGGCCCCGGATTTACGAGCTATACTCGACGCGTTAAAAGCGAGCGCTTTCACACGCCCGGGGACATTTAACGTTAAATCCGCGCGCGACCACGAAAACAATTCTGGCGTGGCGCGAAAATATTTTTTCGCATTGCGCGATCAAAACGCGAGAATTGCTCCTGCAAAATGCAATCGCATTCCCCTCCCCCTTACCACCTTCTCTCGGGAAAGAGGATCTACGATGGAGCAGATGCATTTAATCTTCGATGCCTGAAAGCCAAAATCCGGCTAATGGAACATGTGACTTATCTCGTTGTTGTAATTAGATTGTTATGTCTAATAAAAGTTTTAAGAGAAGTTGTAATTTTATCAAGATAAAAAAGTTACTATTATATTTAATTTATCGCCGCGTTATAACAACGATATTATAAATTGTGTTAAAAAGTTGAGATCGCAATTGAAAACTCATTTTGATTCTACGGCCCGTAAAATCCAGCCTATCTTGCTAGAAAGAAAAGACCGATTCTTATTATTTCTGTATTTGCACGTTTAAAGCCAAAAAGCACGCAAAGGGCGAAACTTGGCGTGTTACCAGTGACTCGCTTTTCTCTCTCGCCCGTCCACCGTCTCCTCCCCCCCCTCCCGCTCCTGACCCCCTCCCCCTTATTTTTCCGCATAAATGCAGTCGGAACGATTCCCTTCCAATTATCCTTAAGGATTAATCCGCTTTTCAACGTTAGCCGGTTGTTGGCGATTAAACGCGCCAATGGGACACGATGGAGGGTGGCGCCGTGCGATGGGTGCGAGTGTGACGGCCGACGGCGGTTGCACAAACAACAAGATGGCCGCCGGCGGGGCTCCTCCGGCGTCCCCCTCCGGCACTGCCAGGGGATGTGCCGCGACGCCAGCCTGGCCCGTGGACGAAAGGGTTGTTTTGCGAAAGGAGAGAACGCCGCGCGTACCTTGTCAATTCTTTTCGAATGTCTGGCCGTTTGAAATATTGGCCGAGCCGCATTGCAAAGCCAACCGCTCCTCGCGTCCCTATCTTCCGTCCCCGTTCCCGTTCCCGTTCCCGTTCCCGTTCTCCTGTCCTCCTTCCGCCGCCGCACCTCTGGCGATATCCTGCGGATGGAGGATTCCGCAATTGTTAAAAACAACGCGAATATCTAACCCAAATATCTTCGAATCGGCTGTGCACCTCGAAATGGGACAAACTCAATGCCAACGTCACTCGCGTTGCGTCGAATCTTCGCTCTTTTTGTCACTCGGTGACTTTTCGATTTTTCCTTATGGAACAATCTTTTTGCCAGGATATGAATTTGACGTGTGTGAGGCCGAGAATGATCAATATTGTTATATTCGAAGATAACACATCGATATTAGAGTTGAAGTTGAAGCACTTCAATGTTAGATGATCTTACACAGAGAGAAAAAATTGTACTGGTGGCAACTATAAGGGGAAAACCATACAAATTTTGTTAATATAATTATAATATATAGTTAAGTG
>QKQZ01025324.1:0-10672 GCA_003595255.1 Solenopsis fugax
GGAGTGCAATCGGGCGCGCCGCCGGTGCACCCACTACGCCAGGAAGCGTATCCGAGACGAAACTACGGCGGCAACGCTGAGGAAGCAATGGAGAGAGAGGAAGAAGCTCCTTCAGCGCGCCATCGGTGACGCCAAGGCCAGGGCATGGGAGGAGCAGGTCGGGACTCTGGACCGGGATCCATGGGGGCGCNTGTTCGGGACTCTGGACCGGGATCCATGGGGGCGCCCTTACAACATTGTTCGTAACAAGCTCAGGACAGAGGGCGCTCCGGTGACCGAGAGTCTCGATCAACAGTTCCTCGAGCGAGTGGTCGCCACCCTGTTCCCAAAGGGAGCGGGCGTGGTGGACCATCTCGGTGTTCCTCCGCCCCTGGTAGACGAGCCAGGGGGGAGGAGCACCTAGTCTCGAAGGACGAGGTGGTGGGGATCGCTAGGAAGCTCCGAGCGAAGAAAACCGCACCGGGGCCGAACGGCGTTCCCATCAGGCCCCTGGCGTTTGCGTCCGGAGTCTTGGCGGAGGGTCTACTGAACCTATTCAACAGGTGTCTGCAGGCCGGACGGTTCCCCGTCGCTTGGAAGGAGGCGCATATGGTGCTCTTACCGAAGGAGGGCAAACCCCCTGGATCTTCCTCCGCGTATCGCCCCATATGCCCCATATGCTCGATGAGGACGGCAAATGGCTGGAAAAAATTCTGGCCGGCCGCCTCCGAAAGCACCTGTCCCGGGTGGGCCCCGATCTGGCCGATTGCCAGTTTGGGTTCCGCGAGGGTCGATCCACCATCGACGCGATTCAACGCGTGCGGACCCTCGAGGCCGAGGTTATCTCCCGCGGAGGGGTGGTGTTGGCCGTGTCCCTGGACTTCGCCAACGTCTTTAACACCCTACCGTGGGAGTGTATAGTGGGTTCTACCGAGTGCCGGCGTATATGCAAGCGGTCATCGTGGACTATCTCCGGGGCAGAGGATATCGTACCCGGGGCTGTACGGGGAGACCCACAGAAGAGAGATCCACCGCAGGGGTCGGTCCTGAGACCGCTCCTGTGGGACCTCGGCTACGACAGGATCCTCCGGGGTGCCCTCCCCGCGGGCTGGGAGTGATGTGTTAAGCGGATGACACACTGCTCCTGGCCTGGGAGAGGGAGTGGGGGAGCACTATCCGCCTCGCGGAGGTGGGTGTGGCACACCTCGTAGGCCGAATCAGGACGCTGGGCCTGGAGGTGGCCCTCCAAAAGACCGAGGACGTCTGGTTCGCCGGGCCTCGGGTGAGGGGGCCGCCTCGTGGGGCCCAGCTGACCGTTGAGGGAGTCAGGGTCGAGATCGTGATCCAGATGAGGTATCTGGATCTCGTGCTCGACAGCCGGTGGAACTTCGAGCCGCACTTCCGGCAGTTGGTTCTCCGTTTGCGGGCGGTGGCCTCTAGTTTGGGGAGGCTGATGCCCAATCTCCAGGACCAGGGGGAGGGGCTCGCCGCCTCTACTTGGGGGTGGTACAGTCCATAGCGATGTATGAAGCCCCGGTGTGGTACCCGGAGTTGGTGGCCAGACGTCGCATTCAGACACTTCTGAAGGGAGTGCAGCGAGGTCTGGTCATCCGGGCCGCGCGGGGGTACAGGACCATCTTCTGGGAGGAGGCGATTGTCGTGGCCGGGTCATTGCCGTGGGATCTCGCTTCGACGATGTACGCTGAAGCGTATCAAGAGGGAATCGCCCGCCGTAGGGATCCTGCCGCGGCGATGGCCTGGACGAGTAAGGACGAGGAGGTGCGGCAGCTCCACGCCCGGCGACGCAAGATCGATGAGTGGAAGGAGGGCCTGGCCTCGACGAGTACGAGGTCAGGCGCGCGCGTCGCCGGGACTATTCATCCGGTCCTACGGGAGTGGACGGAGAGGCGGCGATTCGGCCCCCTCACATTCAGGCTGGTGCTCACCGGGCACGGGTGCTTTGGTGAGTATCTGCACCGAATAGGGAGGGAGCCCACTACGGTGTGTCACCACTGTGGCACCCCGCTGGACTCGGCGGAGCACACCCTCTTGGAGTGTCCGGCTTAGGATTGTGCCCGCCGGGTCCCTGCTGTTCTCCCCTCTGGGGAGCGGGGGAACCACGAGGGCTTTGGGGGCGCCCGTTTGTTGAAATGCTTGCGTCCCCCTCGTCCGGACAGGAGGACCACGATGGTTTTAGTCGGTAGGAGTCCGACATAACCTTCCCTTCTTCCCCAAGAGGGGAGGGTATCCATGTTGGATTTCCCCATGTAAAAAAAAGACGCCCAAAGTTCGCGCTTTTATCGATTAGTCAGCTCGATCTGCCTGAACGCTCCGTTTTCGCTTCTTATATAGTCATTATTTGTAGGTGAAGGGTACTGAGAGGCGAGTTTCCGCGATTCGCAAAAAATTCGGCGCGTTAATTTTTGCCTTTAATTCCCTCATCGCACCGCGCGTCTCGCGCTATGCTTCGCGCAATGTCTCGCGAAAGCAGGTGGCGTTCGCGAGGGTCGCGAGTCGAGGGTTTAACGCGTTAAAACCGCGATGCGAATTTGTTTAGATTTAGCGTTTAATATTAATTAAAATTTTTAATGGATCTCCGTTTGACGTGTATGGTGCGATAGCGACCAATACATGCAATCATCATGCGATCTAAAATGTATTATTTTTTGATTATTACTATTTCTTATTATTGATTGAAAACGAGAGGGAAAAGTTACTTTTTATTATTGATTGAATATGCGCAACGAATTACGATTGGTGACCCAGTTGCTCAAATATTTAGTTTAGATACAATATTTAGTTTAGATACAATTTTAATTAAATGAAATTATTTAGTTGATTTAGTTGAAATAATTTTTATATATTCGGTTGGCGTGGAAAATGAAAAATTTCGATGCTTTAGACGTAACAAGATACATTACAGAACAATTTAATCTTCTAATTGGTTTGACAGATTGCAAAATCCTTTTGTAGAATAGAAGTACGCACCAAAAAGAAAAATTTGGGTAGATTTTATGAGAAAATCGAAAGAAAAGTTAAAAAAATCATTTACTTTCGGTTCGTGGATCTATTACTCGAGGTTAACTTGTTTCTTTTACTGACATTCTGTTGCTCATATGTACGAAATGAGAACATCAAGTTCGGAAAACTTGTAACGAACGACACTAACTGTATGCCATTCAAAGAACAAGGACAGATGATATATTTATGAGTGCGTTGGACAAAGAACGCTAACCTGCTTGCGTGTTTTTCAATTGTAGCGCCATCTGTGAAAATATCTATCAATATTAGATACGATCACTCATTACTCTGTGTTCAGAGACTAGGAAATTACTTGGTTCACAGAAAGTCACTTCTTTCTAGAGAACTGGTTTATTGAACTATTTGATTAATTTGCACAAAAACTATTTAATCGACTTAACTACTTGGTTATTAACAATGTCGTGCTGAGATGAGTTCTCGTTGAGAGTCGAGCGGGTACTGTCTCGCCTCGTCAGGCGGTCTCGTATCATTGCCATAATGTGTATCGAAAAGGCGAGATTCGGGGCAATATTTGCTAAATACCGGAGTCGTTAATTCAATAACATCACACGGGAATTTCGATCGATGGCTCTGAAGAATAAAAGCCCGATTGACAGTGATTATATGAACTACTAACTACATCTTATTATAATACGAAACGAAATAATATAACGTCAGAATATACCGAACTCGAATTTATCGTACAGAGCAACACTCTGCTTGCCATCGTTTACATGCACTAAGCTAAATTTACACGCGTAAAGCTGTTCAATTACTAAACCTTTTTATTAGATTTTTGATCGCAATGGCACCAGTGTTGTTCGTTATAAGTTTTCCTAACTTAGAGACGTTTTCATTTCGTACATACAAGCTACAGAATGTCAGTAAAAGAAAAAAGTTAACCTCGAGTGATAGATACACGAGTCGAAAAAAAGTAAATGTTTAAGTTTTCATATTATTTAGGTTAGGGCTGGGTTATGTCTGAAAAATAATCTGCGTGCAGTTTCGTTAAATTTGAATGGGTATATAAATTCACATAAACAAACATAGCACGAAGATCTAGCTATGACCGTAGAAGGCCTTTCTTATTCAATTTGTATTATACATTATCGGTAGAATACCTCACTTTGTTTCGTTTTAACTTTTCTTTTGATTTTCTTGTAAAATATATCCTATCCAACTTTTTTTTTTTATGCGAGCTTTTATTCTACAAGAGGATTTTGTGATCTGTCAAACCAATTCAAAGATTAAATTATTCTGTAATGTATCAGTATATAGGATCTTTTTAACAAACGCTTAATAAGTTCTTAACAACATTCTCTGGATTTTTTTACGTATAGAATGTGTGGCGGCCTGGGCACCGGCCACCCCAGTATACAGTACTGAGCCGCGACGTGGACACCCACGCGCCGCCACGAGCGTGATGCCCCACGTGAACAGGTGAATTCTGACGCTAGGCGGCCATGCCGCGGGGATCTTCTCGGGAGTCAAGTGCAACCACAAGTGCTATAAGTAGGCGCCGCCGCAGACGGCCGGTCAGCTCACGCTTCAGCGTAGATGGCTTTAGGACTACCGCTGTGCTGCTGTAATTAGAGGCGAACCTCTCGTCCTCATTTTTTTGATAGAGCAACTAGAAATTATTTTCCACGCTGTCTCACTCTGTTTGGTCGTGACGCTGAAATTCTATTTCACGCTGCCACGCCAAGTCCGACGGGACTCCTAGGGTTCCTTACGTTCCTCAAGCTCTTAGTGTAGACGCTACACTAAAGTTCTATGCATTCCACACGGAGTATCAATTGCGCTCCATATGGAGCACACAGAAGGCTTTAGCAAACGGGCGTAAGACGCCTTGTTTGGCACCTTCAGCGTACCACTGAACGCCTCCAGTTCTTGGCGGTCAACCGGGCGACCGGGTCAACTTGGCGACCGAATCTTCATACGAATTATTAATTCAACAAGTGCAATAGCATATGTATTATACGGAAAATCAAAATATTATTTATATCAGACTAACGAACACGCTATACTGTAAAGTATATTTATTCTTAGGATAAAAAAAAATGCATTCAAGAAGAATTGTGATTATTTACAAAGACCTTCCCTAACCAGTATCCCACAGAATGTATGAGTTTTAATCTCTACGTCACCTCATTGGTATTTGAGTAGCCTTGCGTCGCATGGTGCCCAAAGTGCAGACCCTTTGTAGCACGGTATTTGCTATCATCCTCTCGTATTCCAAATATTTTTTATCCTGGGTGAACCACAATGCTATTGCGCATCTCCTGCCACTACGTACACCTTTAACGCCATGGAGATTTTCACCACCAGCGGAGAAAGCCACCATACGTCCGCATCGGGGCCGAACGATGCCCTGAACGCGGCGTCTCTTCCAGTCTTCGACGAAGAAGAATTCACCACCGTTAAAGTCATCATTAAGATACAGAATTGCCGAGTAGTCTCTCCATGTATACGCTGGATCTTCTCGTAAACAGGATTCTTCTTTTATTACGCAGTTATCGGCGTGAATTTCATGACTAAGATCAGTTCGATTAACCGAATCTGAAAACAAAAATCCAATAAATATTTTGGCTACATGAGCAAATACTTATACATATATTCTTTTTCAATTTTATATAATTTATCATGCTTCGATACAAATATTGACAAATATTTTATTATTATATTTTATATCCTGATGATTATATTGTTAATACAAAGAGTTATGAAAGTGAAATCAAGTCCCACACAGCATATAATATTACAGTAACATTACGAATTAAAATAAAATATTACAAAATCTTACAAAATATTATAATATAATATGTCACAATGTAATATTTTTGTAACATTTGTATTATATTACTGTATAGTATTTAATCTTAACATATTATATCATCGTAACATAGTAAAATGTGATAAATGTGATTTTTATGAAATATGTGGTGTATTACATGTAGTATGATATATCACAATGTAATATTACTGTAATGTTTTATAAATATTATCATGTAATATATTACACTGCAATATTACTGGCATATTTCAATAATACTGTAATGTTATATATCGCATTTGATGTTTCTGATCATGTAAATAAGGTAAAGGACCAATGAACCCTACCCTATTTGTAATCACTCGCATATTTTTATTCAATTGTAAAGACGCGTACTGACTTGAGCATTTTTACGCGCACGAACAGTTTGCGTGTACGAATGCTCGCGTCTGGACGTGTCGATTTTGTTTTGACGCACATTGTGAGCATGCACGAACGCTATCCGTCGCTTGTCGGTACTTCAAATGATTTTCGTGCGAAACGGTGCTCAATTTGGACGTATTCGTGGAACAGAAAAGTTGGGCGCGAAAAAATGGAGTTGTCAAATGAAACAACTTTACAATTAATAGATGAATACGAAAAATTACCCATATTATGGGATGCAAAACATCAATTTCATTTTAATCGCAGTAAAACGTTAGATACTTGGGAAATAATTGCGAATAATATGCTTTATTTTTGTTGGGATAGCATTCGATAAAAATTCAAAATCTTCAGATGATATCCAAACAAAGTTGTGAAATTGCCCGTTGCTTTCTTGAAATTTTAAATCAGTTAGCAGATTATGAGCATCGCTTATTTTCCTGCTATTATATAGCTGTGTAATCCACCATCGTTTAGATCGCCTTTTTACACTACGTTTGCGCAAAGTATGTATTATAATGTATGCTGCAGCTGCTATGGTGATATCTCTTGACGACATTTCACTACTCATTCTGGCGAACGATTGGAGCACAGTTTTGCGCGCACGAACAAATATCGTGGACATCGAAAAAAGTTTCCACGTACGAGCATTCGTGCCCGAAAACTGTTCGTGCGCGTAAAAATGCTCACATCAGTACGCGCCTAAACGCCCCGAACGACGTTACTTGCGTACGCAAAACCGGCTATGGGTACACGCGTACGCAAACAACGTCTCGCGCGACGATGATCTCGCCGCGCACGCGCAGTTTCTGCTGCCAGCACGCCCCGACGGCGTACTCCGCTCAGCACAACCGATCTCGAGCGGTGGGGATGCTAGGCTCTGGGAGGATTCGAAAGCCCGCCGGACATCTTCGAAGTCTCGAGATTTCGGTATATAAACCCGGGACCGAAGAGAAGTTGGGCTCTTCGCCTCCGATTAGTCGGACCACTCTGACTCCCTAACTAGTCTCTACGGAAAAGCCTCCTAGATCCGCCTTGGGGCGAAGCGTATTTCGCCTCAGCCGAGCGTTCTCGGCGACAGTCCGCACTCTACCTCCCGCTCCCGTTGTAGCTGAGATCAAGCGCTTGGTCCCTGACAAGCGTTCTTGATCGTCGGCTTTCCTTAAAAGCCATTTGTTGTGTTTCTTGTAGATTTTGAATTATCCGCGAACTAATACTCACTAGCAGTATCACTCGTTACTGTATTATTGGTACGAGAGCGACCTCTAATGTCTAGCGCGTTTTCCATTTTTGTCCTTCGTATTGTATTGTCGCCTTGTGGTCTATGAGAGAAAGAAATCTCACGCTAAGTTGTAATTGCAGCAGAACACGAATAAAGTGTTATAACAGTTCAATTGGTCGTCATATCATTTCAATATAGAAAGAATAAGCGTTCTCATACGCAAGCGACACAAGGAGTATCACAAATTCCTCAACACCATTTCCGATCCGATTGCACCGTCCGACACAAACGGGGTGAAGTGTCTTCGCCTCCGCCAAGCGTTCTTTGCACGGCTGGCACATCCTAGCAATCAAATGTTCGTGCAAGAATCAGTCGCGTTCGCGTTCGGAAATTATAATAAAGGCCGCGTTGTACTGCGACGCGTTTTCCGTCCGCACGCCTCACCAGCCACACGTCGAGCGAGCGCTAGAAAAAACGGGACGCGTCGCACGTGCGTTGCCCGAAATAGCACAACCCAGCTGATCGCCGTAGACCTAGATTGCGACATGTAATCTCGCTCCGGCGCCGTTGGAAAGCAATCGCGCATATTAATCGAATCAGTTTGCCGTCGAACTGTCTGCACCGCCGCGCCGCTCCGACCGCTACGGTTGATCACCGTTCTTATAAACCGCCTTTCTGGCATCAAAACGCGCTTTGAGAAATTGTGCGAAAGCGCTCCGATCGACACCCGCGGTATGCCTGTAAATTTACCGATATCGCTCTGTTAAATTTAATCTGCATATGTAATTCCGATTCGATATTAGCAGTGTCGTATATCCGTATGATATTTTCTCGTTATATTATATCTCGCTTCTGAATTTTACTTGTAACCTCGATTTTTAGAATATTGAAAAACCTTAGTTGTTTTTTATTCTAAATACTCATCTAATTTTCTTGGACCCCGATTGTACCCTGGAAATCCCGGCGAGCTACGAGTGTACCGCAGTTTCAAAATAATATAATCACTCCCTTAAGGGTACAAACCAAAGTACCGTGGTACAATCGGGTACAAACGATTCCGAAACAGCACCCACTTGCGAATTTCAAATATCGTAATGTGGGGTGCTAATATTTTTTTTAATTCTCTATATTTTTCAACCCCTTAAGGTACAAACAAAAAGTAAAGTGGTACAATCGGGTACAAATCCAGCTGAATTGAATGCATACTTGAAAAAGTTTTTTTTTTTAAGTCGGGTGCCAGGTTCACATAGATCTTCCTGTGAGGTTATTTTAAGAGTAGGGTGTATAGGGTACAACCAAATAATCTGGAAGATTTCCGCAATTATATTCTTGAAGAAGCTGCTCTAATTGATCGAAATATGATTAGGAATGCTGTCCAATTTTTACAAACGTATTGCACATTGTCAAGTCATAAATGGTGCGCAGTTCGAATATTTAATGTAAAACTTTTAATATATGAATACTCAACGATCTTTTCTTTGGTGAACAATCACTAGCAATCTTGCCTTTGATGGTCAAATTGCAGCAATTTTGCCTTCTTGCTGATCTTGCCTTCATTGGCTGGATCAACCACGGATCTTGCCTCCAATGACTGAACCACCGATTTTGCTTTAGTTGGCTAGATCCACGACCGATCTTGCCTTAGTTGACTGTATCTATGACTGATTTTGCCTTAGTTGATTGGATTTATGACCGATCTTGCCTTAGTTGGATCATACACACATACACAAGAGGTACAAATCCGACAACTTCCACGTGGTACACTTTGATTAATGCTAATACTATAGTTTTAAAGGCTTGGAAAAAATCGGTTTTTTTTTCAATTTTTGCGGATTTATCGGTTTTCTTCCAAGGGCAGAAAAATTTATTGAAAAATTTCACGTATGTTCGTAAAACACTTGCTTCTTTCCATAAAGAAAATGATGGCACACACTTAATTTAAGTTAAATAAAGTTAACCCCTACTAGCTATCATGGGGTCACTCGCGTCCGAGCATAATTTCCCGCGTTGCGTACACCGATATAGTATGTGCTGCATGCGCCTATACTCTGCTTAAAAAAACATTATTGGTAGGGGAATATGGCGCCGCAGTGGCGCTTTTTAACCACTATTAGTTAGGAAAAATTCACAGTGTACGACTGATCCCAGCTTGGCTGGTGAAGGTGTTAAAATTAGAAGTAATAAAAATAATTTTTATATTTCTTATAATATTTTATTTTATCAATATATTTGTACGATATCTGTATTTTTAACTTTTTATTAATAAAAGTATTTAATTCGGCGCGTAGTCGGTTGAATTTGAAAAAAGATATATAAAAATCATATAAGTAAAATTTATAAAAAGCACTAAGATCCAGCTTGACCGTATAAGGCGTTCTTATTTCAATTTGTATGTATTACATGAACGGTCGAATATCTCCAATTTTAAAAGTATTTAATTTTTATATTATTATAAAAATATGTGTGTGTGTGTGTGTTTGTCGCATCATATGTAGGGGAAAGGGGGGTAAGATGACGAATTGTTAATTTTTCCAACTTAATACCAAATAACGAACCGTGCTTAATTTATTAGAAACTTTAGATGATAATAAATAATCTGTGATAGTTTGATTTCAATCTGTCCATAAGAGTAGATAATATAATAAGAAATGTGTTTTGGAATCATGATTTGTCTGTATTTTTTTAATATTTGTTCATAAGGAACATAATGACATAATTATAACAAATATTTTTATTTTTTTTAGAAAATCACAATATTGTATAGCTAAAAACGTATACATTAACGTATTCGTATTCTTTAATTTTTATGTTGCAATATTTATATTTGATAAACAAATAAACACGGCGACTGTGGGTAAGATGACGAACGTCGTGTATGAGCAAGGTAATGCATTTGTGCATTAGTTTTTTCGGTCTTAACAACATTCTGACTATACAGAGTGTCTCAGACCACCCGTACATCCCTTTTATTATCTTCGCAGGATAAGGTCCAATTTCTACCCCTCCGATGGAGCGCCACCTTGTCGTGGTGGAGGGGCTCAGGTGAAACGGCCACTGGGGCAGTACAGATGTCTTTATGGCATCTGGAGGGCCTGGTGGCACGCCACTCGCTAAGAGCGCTCTACAGGCGTCCAGCCTGGACGCCGGGAGTCCGGCCGCTCCTTCGGGAACGGCTGAAAAGAGGGCCCGAAGCTCCTTGTGCGGAGGGCCCTCAGGGGGGATGGTGGGACCGGATACCCTCGTGTCTGGGGACG
>QKQZ01025342.1:0-25734 GCA_003595255.1 Solenopsis fugax
TGCGATAGTGGCGCCATCGGGCGGTGAGGCTAAGTACTTATCGGACCACCCTCGTACATACACATACACATACACCAGTCATATCGATATACATGTATACAGACGTACATACATTTACATACACACAAGTAAAAACTTCTGTGTAGATAAATGTATGTATGAACGGATATCTCATAAAACTTTCAAATATATTTAATTCAGAAATTAGATATTGAAATGTTTTAAAAATTGAGATTTTTTTTATCAGGAATGCAAGAATTACAATATACAAAGAATTCAAACAAATTGACTGAAAACGTTTTTGTCATATAAATCGTGCGAGGTCTTATATATTTCAAATGGTAGCCTTATAAGATATATATGGTAGAATTAAAGCTGGCCAATCACACATTAGGTTTAGACGGTCACATGTTTGTAACGTCCGGCAAACTTGCAGTACGCAGTTCGAGGAATTTGTATATAAATTCATCTAGAAAATTATTATTGAGCGTTTATATCCACTTTTAATCAATTAGTTGTTTTTTCAATTTAAATTATTTTTTTATTTAATTTTCAAGAGCTTTCTTGTGTAGTATTTTAATTCGTGAATTTTAAAACCCTATTGTATATTTTTATTGCATATATGTTTTATGTTATTTGTAACATTTATCGTGATTGTATAAAGCTGTATTTTATCAATGTTTTGTATTTTTCTAGACCATCAAAACGTCAATGGGATACTTATCTGCATTGCTAACAATAAGAGATTAAAAAAAATGATACTGGAGAAATGATTTCATAAAAAAGATACTGGAGAACTGATTTCATAAAACTGATTTCATATAACTGATTACATTTTTGAATGATAGAATAAATAGATTTATATATACTGCTTGTAACACTTTTAAATTAGAAAAATACACACGCAGCAGGTTAAATAATCATTCGACTGTTAGTTAATTGCATTATTCTCTTTTACATACTTGTCTCTGTTCAATAATTTATTCATAAAAACTTAAGAGAATATATTCTGAAATTAAATTTTGAGAGGATAAAAAATATCAGTTTTATTATATTGCAATAATATAGATCTCTCTATTAAGCAATTTAACTAATAAAGCAATTCATAATAATTACAACTTATGTCATCAACATTTGCTTACGAATTTATGCCAATAGATGTACTCTCTCTCTATTACATTAAATATTTAACGTATTAATAATTATATTATGTTATTTAATATGTTATTCGTTTGTTCCTTCAGTAAGGCATATTTAATATTATAAAATTATATAACAATATTTATATAATAAACATTAGTTACTTTTTTTAAATATATAATAATTCTAAAGACTTCAAAAATTTTTTAATTATTAAACTTAGAAGATAAAAAACGTGAGAAATCAGTTTATTCACAAACTGGAATACTAAATTAAACCTTTTTCGTACCATTGCGTACCATCACATATATGAAAAGCCATTTCACGACAAGTTCACTTGGCACAACAACAAATTGGAAAATAACTTTGGAGTTACGGAACAAAATAAAAAGCATTTCTAAAGAAGAGTGGATCTAGCGAATTCGCTAGATGCAGTCCCGATGAACTATTTCGTCTGAGACTATTTATATGTATAATATTACCTGCAATATAATTTTCGCTAGACAAATACATATTTTTGCGCAATAAAATAAATTATTTATTTATCACCTTTCATAACTTAATCTTTTTGATTAAAAAGACAATGCTATATTAAAAAATAAAAGCAAAATATAAAAAAATAAATACAAAACATATAATAACATTTTCAAAACAAACGATTAGTTATTAAAAGAGAGGAAAAGATGTTTGTCGCAAAAATTAGTAAGAGAGCATTATAGATTTCTGCAAGGAGTCTATAAAACTTTGGTGGTTCACGAAAGTTTGCCAGAATGAGAATAAAACTTCGTATATTAGCAAAAAACATTTTATCTTCGACGGATAGATTTACAGTATTTTTTGTGGCGAAGTTGGACGTGGTGCCTAAAACGAACGGTTAGTTGTGTAAAAATTGTTCTTTGTTTCCGTTGAAAGGGTTTATATTGGAGAGAAATTCTCCCTTCAAAACTTTAACTTGAAAACCGAAGGATAATTACAGAAGCAACTTTTTGTGAGGATAATAATAATACAAAATTTTGCAAAAAGAGATCTGATGTGAAGAAAGATTTAAAACTTAAAAAGCATGTGAATACGAAAATAGTGCGTAATATTGAAAAAATATTATCACTAAAAATATGTTTAGTTGTGTTAGAAGATATAATATATAAATATTATTTATATATATTATTATTTGTTCTATTATTTATTTTTAATACACATCGCTATGTATTATACACAAGACACAATCTAGTTGTATAACAATTTATTAACAAATTGTACAAGGAATTAAATAAATGAAGAACTCTTCAGTTCTACAATACAACTGGAAATAACAAATTAAGTGGTTCCTCTGTATATTTATTAATAAGTAGATGATTATATTTTTAACTAGTGATAAAAAAAATGTTAAAAAGTAAAAATGAAACAAATTAATTTCTGTACTAAATAATGACATTTTTCAAAAAAATGTTTGTAGATTTGAATTACATGTTTGCCATGGTTCGACACTGTCTACGAATATTTGACATATGGCCCAATCCACATATACCTTTGAGTAACATTCGCTGGCCAAGCATTAGATTCATTATCATTATATCTACTATAATCTTGTACATATCTACACCTCAAATGATGAATGTGATACGTTGGGGCAATCTGACTCTAATGCTACAAAATTTTGTCTCCGTATTCTATAGCTTGTTAGCAGTGTTCAAATTGCTTGTTACTTGGTATCATGGCAAGAGTAAGTTCACTTTTCTCGACAATACAAATATCGATTAGATTAATTCTTACCAACAAAATAAAATATTATCCTAGCCTCTTTAATTTTTAAACAAAAAATGCTGAGATTATTTGATAATCTTTTCATATAGAATTTTGCTTTATTTAACTATTTATGATTGTATGTATGATTGTTATTGTATTTATATATTATATTCGATCTGAAAGCATTACAGTCGCTGATACTGTCGATCATAACTGATTGGATGACTTCGACCAGCAACTGGGAACGAAATACAATGCTGAAGATCACAAGACGTGGCAGAAATTTATCCTTTAGATGTTGCTTATCCGTAATAGGCTTGATTATAATTTCAATTTATTTTTATTTGCTGAGATTCATTAAGACTATACACCAGCCTCATCGACACCTCGTCTATCAAATAGAAAATATTCAAAAGACTCCGATTTATGAAATCATATATATTTTTCAAATATCCGTATATTCGGTCCTCGCTAACTATACTGTCGATAATTTTGTATCGATACTTGTGCTGTACATGTGCTCGCAGCTGATAAATTTGCGGATGACACTTAATAATTTGGTCAACGAATTAGCTAACAAATCTATATCTTCCTCGAGATTTAGGGAAGGTTTAATTATGATTGTTGAACGACATGAGCATCTTATTAGGTACGCCGAAAAACTTCCGGCATATAACGTGAAGTATTCATTCTTAGATAAAATATTAATTTTTAAATAAATTTAAAAGTAAAATCATGCATCTTTTTCGTATTATTAAAAGAAACGTATATAATGAATGTACATGAAAAAAAAGATTAGTTGGAATTGGTGGCAGCAACAAAAATCTGTGTATGGTAATTGAATAAATTAAATTTTAGATATTATACAACTGAACTTTAAATACCACAAACAGACTTTTGCTGCTGTAATTTGTCTTTTCTGCTTTATAAAAATGTTATAAAAATGTTTATTTATTCTTTTTTATAATACTATTTTAGTCTTTTTCTTTTTTAAAATATATTTGCTTTTAAGAAGCGAAAAGAACATTTAAGATCAACAGAGAGATCTAAATACAAATATAAAAAAATATATAATTAAATTATAAATTCTTATATATTTAAGAATTATGGATCTTATAGATTTATGCTCTAGAGATTTAAGATAAAATTTTTAAATAAAAATTTTTTAATATTTGTACATATGAATATTATTAACACATAACGTGACGTAGAATGTAAATAATGTACAAATAATATTAATTGATTGTGAGTAAATAATGTATAAATTTTCAAGGAACGCAAGAACGATCGATAGTTGCTACAGTTCAGTATTATTTGTAAACGTATTACTCGCTACTCTTCAAATGTGTTTTATAACTTTTCAGATTTTTACGGTACGTGGGATTACTTATATGTATATATGTTTTCCTTTCTATAATGTATATTTTATGAAACGATAGAAGTAAATAAATATTAAACTTTTACTTAAAAACTTTTTTTCATTAAATATCAACATAATATATTGTATTTGATTTGCACTTCAAACTTTTATCACGTGCAACTATTAAATACGTTATTTTCAGATGATAACAGATAATATAAAAATGCCTTTTATCAGAATGATTTTCCTCACTTTTTATATCGCTATTATGTTGACACACTTGTATTCATATTGCTACTCAGCTGATAAACTTATAGCGGAGGTAAAACAATTATACATATACATATACATTAATACAACACATGGAAAAAAAATATAATTTTTAGAGCACCAAAATGTCGTACGGCGTGTTTGACTGCAGGTGGTATGATCTACCATCGAAAGACGCAAAAGACTTAATGTTCATTGTATATCGATCAACGATTCCCCTTAGATTGACAGCTGGAAAATTCGGAACGTTTTCGGTAGAAATGTTTGGAACAGTAAGATAATTTATGAGAAAAAATATATTGCTTTGTCTATACGTGACTATTATGTGAATGTATATGCGATACACTTGTATACATATTATTTTCTAATTATTAAATTGGGTATTATTTTTTATTTGTCTGTTTTGTATTACACAGAGTCTTGTAACTCGATCATATGGAATATCTCTGTTACTTTTAACGATACAAAAAGATACTAAAAGAAAAAGCTGCAATGCTTGCTCCGAAGAGGCAAATATTAACATTTTTTCAGTTGTATAATATTTTTGACTTCCATATCATTTACATTGTTTCACTGTACGATCTTTGCTGACATTTTGAATCATAGTTTATTTTCATTATTATAATAAAAATATGTTATGTCATTTAAAAAAGTTGATTACTTCGAAATATGATCGAGTTACTGAAAGCATATACAATAGAGTCTCCTAATTTTGGCTATGGTGCAAAAATAAAATATCAAAATTATAGAATATCACCGCTATAACATGAACCTGCCAATCACAATGAACTTGAGCACACTGATGAGCATACTAAGCTATCAAACTATAATGTATAGTATATAAAGATGTATATACGTATGTAAATATCATCAAACGGAGCCACCATTGTAACATAAAAGGGGTGCAATATCAAGGAGCTATTAGAAGACAAGCATCGAGTATCGAATTAATGCGCAGAAAATTATTGCGCAGGAATCTAAACTTGCGAATTCTCGCTTCTTGGGTTAGGTTCCAAAACGTTCCCTTTCCAAGGAAAATTTTACTCGAAATATATAGTACACGTAACGTATACTATATTATATTGAATCAAATTTTTCTCATAGAGGATGTTTTGGAATGTAGCCTTGATGTTACAAGGAAAATAAGGAAGATCATATTTTGACATACATAAATTTTCTAATACATAATACTGGAAATTTATAAAAAAACGTGTTCCAATATTCAGTATACGTAACGTTAACTATAGATTTTCAGTACTGGCAGTGAATATTAAAACATGGTCTCAGTAAATACTAAACATTACTACGCATGGTTTAACACTCGACGTTTGATGCTCCCATGGTAATAGCACCTTTAGTGTTTGTGAAAGTACGTATGAAAAATATTAATTAGAGGAGCCAAATTAAATGAGACTCTATTTTATTACGTTTATATATGATTTACAAGCTGTTTCGATATTTGTGAGATATTATATAATAGTAAAATATTATAGCAAGAAAATCCTCGAAAAGTTAAATAAAATAGCTATGTGTTAATTTTTACTTTAAATAGTAGTTTTGTAAAATACAAAAGTTTAAAGCTGACCAATCACAAATTAATATACATTAAAAAAATAGAACAGCTTGTACATATATGCATATTATTTATTTTCATTGCACATATATGTTTTATATTGTTCGTGGCATTTATCATATGATTGTATAAAACTGTATTTTATCTATATTTTCTCTCTGTTTAGACCATCAAAACGGCAGTGGGATACTTATCTACACTGCTAACAATAAGAGATTAAAGAAAATAGTACTGAAGTGATGATGCTAAAAGAATGGATTTGATATAATTGATTACGACAATTTATTAACATTAAAATAAATAGATTTACACTCTGTTTGTAATACTTTTGAATTAGAAAAATACACACGTAGCAAGTTAAATGATGAAACGACTGTTAGTTGAATTACTCTCTCTTATATATTTGTCTCTGTTCAAGAGTTTTATCATTAAATCTTAAAAAGATATATTCTGAAATTAAATGTTGAAAGTATAAGAAATATCAATTTTATTATATTACAATATTATAGATCTCTCTATACACTTGAACATCTAGGCTCAACTAGTATTAGCATTATTTTGTTATATTTCTAAATCCCCACATAAATAAAAAGATGTCTTTTAGATTTCTAAAAGATGTCTTGCTATATGTCTTGAGATATTTTGCAATTTTCGAAAAGCTTCAAAAAGATATCTTTTAACGATCTAAAAGATGTAGTTGTTGTTTGCACTGTCTACATTCGTGTAAAAAATTCGTAAAAAAGAATTTGTGTAAACAGAACGTAAATAATTCATGCAGACATAATCTTGAAATGTACGACACAACCCAGCTTATAATAATTACCCGTATTATATAAACTTTGCTGAACAAATACGTGATTTTTTGGAAAACAATTATTTACTTACAATCTCCTAATGGTTTCACAAATTTTTTAATTAAGACGATGAATATTGAATTGTTATTAACAACCTTTTATAATTAATCAACTTAGTAATGTAACATGCTGCTCATGCTACTATTGATTGTTATCTGAAAGGGTTTACAGATATACTCATAGATAGCGGTTGAATCCTTTGTTTACTGAGCAAGCGCGAAATCGTAAAGATTTGGTATAATCGTGAAAGCGATTCAGTCAAACGATTATTTTTGTGCCGTGAACATCAATGAATGTCAACAAAGGTAGAATATATCTAAAAAAAATAGCAAAAATGTTTACACTGCAATATTCTATTAAAAATAGAAACACGTTGTACAAAATAATATGATAAATTGTATAATTTAATTTTAGCAGTACATAAAAATCTAGTTTTTAATGATACGTGTATTAATAAAAACTTTTCATTTTGGTTTGGTTCTATAAAACTTCCAAAAAGGTTAATTATTACTAATTAAAATTATTGTTTGTGTGATAACGAATTAATGAAAAGCTTGTATTAAATTAAATAACATCAAATAATTTTATTAATATCAAATAATTTGTTCCATGCAGAATATTATTATGTCCATCGATAATCAAGCTTATTGCTTATATAACAAAAGATATCTTTTTTGAAGAAACTATATTATATTTAAAATGTTATTTATTAAATATTTATACGTATTTAATAAAAAAGTAAGCACGATAAATATATAATAATTTTGAAAAGAATATTTTCTGAAAAGAAGAAAAAGTTCGCTCTTAATAATTTGCTGCAAAAATTCGCAAAGATATCATAGCTTTTGCAAGCTACAAATATTTTGTATATTTTTTATATGATACGAAATTTTGCGAAGATAAAAATTAAACTTTGTGTGCTAGCAGAAAACGTATGTTTTCAATTTGTTTTACAAGAAATTTACAGTGATTTTGGTCATAATGAAATTAAACATAGTGCATATAAACAGTTAATTGTGCACAAACCTTTTTAGTTTTTTAGTAGTAACTTATGCACTATGTTACAGAGAATTTACCAAAAAATGTAACTCCTTTAAAAATCGAAAGATAAAATTAAAGCTATTTATTGTTATATTAATACAAATTTTTAATGAAAGAAATCTCGTGAATATACGTTTAGAAGCTTAAAAAATATTCTGTGTATGTGAAAACTACATTAGAGTGCAGCATTGAAGAACAACATTATCTAAAACGTTATATAAAATTTTAGATTTGTTTTAATAGAATCATTCTACATCGGTAAAGTATTTGTCTCATTTTTAATATTCATTACATTGTGCACAATGAAAAGTGTCAACTATAATCTATATAATATCTATATAATCTAATAAATTATATAAGAGATAATATAAATGAAGTGAATATAAGTAATATACTATTCTTGGAAATTAAAAAAAAACAAATAGTTTCTAAATTTGATAATAAAAATAATTACTTGTAGCAAGTGAGAAAAAAGCACTAACATATGCGATTAAGATGAAGAAAATGTTAGAAAGTAACACAATAAATTAATATCTAATCTTATTTAACGTTAAGCAATGGTATTTGTTCTAAAATTTAATTTTACTAGATTTGAGTTACGTATTTACCCTAAGTCGCCAATGGCTATGGATATGTGGCATATGGCCCGATCCACGTATCCCTTTGAAAGAATTTCGTCGGCCAAACGTAAGATTCATTATCATGACGTGTACTATGTGTCTGTACGTAACCACACCTCAAATGATGAATGTGATCCGTGCTTGGGGTGACGTGTCTCGGATGGTGGAAAATTTTGCTTCTGCGAATTTCAGTTTGCAGGCATTGTGCAAATTGATAGTTACCTGGTATCACGGTGAAAGTAAGTTCACTTTTTACGTCGGTATAAATATTGAATATATTTACTTCTTGCGTTCATAACATAAATATCGAAATTGTATCCTTATTTAAACTGGTTTATAAGATAAATCTGGTTATAAGAGGAATCCTTATGGGGGAATGATGGTTGTGAATAATTTCCCCCCTTAAGGATAAGATGTCGATTATTTGATAACTTTTTATAGAAAAAATTGCTTAATTTGATAACTCATATTCACATTGTGTTCGATTTGAAAGCACTTCGGTCGCTGATAGCATCTATCATGGACGATTGGATGACTTCGACGAGGGACTGGGAACGAAATACTATGTTGAAGATTGCGAGACGTGGAAGAAGCTTATCCTTTAAATGTTGGATAGCCGCAGTGGGCACGATTATATTTTACATTTCTTTCCACTCGCAAAGGCTCTTTAACAATATACACGAGCCTCATCGGCACCTCGTCTATCGGTTGGAAAGCATCCAAAAGAGTCCGACTTACGAAATCACCTATTTTGTTCAACTTTCAGGCGGCACATTTTCGGTACTCGCTAATTATACCATTGACACCTTTGTCTCGATACTCGTGTTGCATGTATGCGCACAACTGATAAATTTGCGGACGACACTTAACAATTTGGTCAACGAATTAACCACCAAATCTATATCTTCCACGAGATTTAGAGAAGGTATAGCTATGATTGTTGAACGTCACGAACATCTCATCAGGTACGTTGGAAGATTTCCGGAATATTACTTGATAATGTGATGTATTTATAATTGGTGGAGAAGCATTCTCTGATAGCAGATTAATTTTGAGATATATACAGATTAATTTAAGATACATAAAAATAAAGTCTTATAAACATCTTATATTATATAAGAAGAAATGTACATAAGGTAATTATATAAAAGTATTTGATGGTTATTCTTTTTTTCAAAATGTATTTATCCTGCTTTTATATGGCAACAATAAATTTGAGACTATTAGACTTAAAAATAAACAAAAATAATTAAAAATATAAAATGTACGATAAACAAAAAAATAAAATTATAAATAACAAATTGAAATAATGAATACGGCATTACCGGTCGAAAGCAGTTCTTAGTGCTCAATAATTTTGTCTAAGTGAATTTATAAACATTTATAAGATTCCTCCAAACTGCGCATCGCAATTTTGCCGAACTTAAAACACAATTTTTAAAGAAGACTCCGAATGTAATATCACGAAATTAAATTATTAATCAATATAATTTTTTATTTTATGCTTGTACGCATCTCTATTATCCTATCTAATCCCGAAATACTGTAAAGAAATTATTGTGAAAAATATTACCTTGACAGGGTATTTTTCGCAATAATTTCTTTACAGTTTTTCAGGATTAGAGAGGATAATAAAGATGCATACAAACATCAAATAAAAAATTAAATTGATTAACAATTTAATTTTGTGATATTACATTTGGATTCTTCTTTAAAAGCTGTGTTTAAGTCCGGCAAAATTGCGGGGTTCAGTTTGGGGAAATCTTGTAAATGTTTATAAATTCACTTAGAAAAAATTATTGAGCACTAAGAACTGCTTTCGACCGGTAATGCCGTATTCATTATTGCAATTTGTTATTACAACCTCCCGGTCTTATTAGGATTTGTATTGTAAAATTATAAATCGTAAGTTCTAATAAATTCAAAATAGAAATTCCAAGTTAAATCTTTTTTAAAATTTGTACCGAGATCCAAATAACACAAGTCATTAATGTACATGTGACGAGTGGGAAACATATGAATTTTTAAGGAACGCAAAGACGATTGACGGTTGCTACAGCTCAGTGTTATTTGTGCACGTGTTAGGCGCTACTTTTCAGATGTGTGTTATAACTTTTCAGGTTTTCACGGTAAGTGGGATCGCTTATATATGTTTATCTCCCTGCCTATTCTATAAAGAACTAAAGAATCAAATTGTCATTAAGAGCACGTTCCACATAACGTTCGCAACGTTCATGAAACTATTTCATCCTTGTTGTTTGTAATATTAAATAAATACAAATAATGCTCACAATCATTGCGAGCGTGAAACGTACTTTAAATTTACACATACTCAACGGCACGCGCAAATATGCACATACAAACTTTAATAAAAATATCTTTCCTTTATATAACATTTTGCATTAGAGTTGCACTCCGTACTGTTAATGTTTTGCCACACTCAATAATTGAAATTTATTATTTCCAGATAATAACCGATAATTTGAAAATGCCTGTATTTAGAATGATGTTTCTTACGTTTTATGTCTCCGCTGTGATAACGAACATGTATGCATACTGCTATTCAGCTGAAAGACTTATATCGGAGGTAAAACAATTACGTATATTAACCTGAAAATTGATCATGAATCTTTTCTCCTTAAATGAAAAGATTTTATGCGAATTTAAAAAATGAAAAATTTTGTATAACTTGTAAAGCATTATTTTATAAAACATTTATTTATTATATATAATAAAATATAAAATTTTTTATAAAATATTTTATAAATTATTGAGATATATTTAAAATAACTACGTTTTTTACAAAAAAAGTTAATTTTTATTGCAATAAAATATATAACGCATATTTAGTAAATAAAAGTCTGTGAGTCCGAGCTCGGAGCAAAACATGTGTTAGAACGAATGTATTGAGGTGTCTCGAGAGGGAGGTGAGAGTGGGTGGTAATGTATGTGGGTGGATGGATGTGTTGACATGTATTCGGGTGTATTGAGGAGTTTCGAGTGGGAGGTGAGAATAGGTGGTGATGTATGTGAATGAATGGGTGTATTGGTACGTATTCGGGTGTATTGAGGTGTCTCGAATGGGAGGTAAAAGTGAGAGAAGTGGGAGAGGGTGATGACGTATATCGGTGGTTAAGGGTGTATTGGGCTATATTGGGATGTGTCGGGGTGTATTGAGGAGTTTCGAGTGGGAGGTGGGAGTGGGTGGTGATGTATGCGAGTGGATAAGTGTGTTGACACGTATTCGGGTGTATTGAGGAGTTTCGAGTGGGAGGTGGGAGTGGGTGGTGATGTATGTAGGCGAATGGGTGTTTTGGCACGTATTCGGGTGTATTAAGGTGCCTCGAGTGGGAGGTAAAGGTGGAGGAAGTGGAGAGAGTGGTGATGTATATGGGTGTTTAAGAGTGTGATGGGCTATATTGGGATATATCGTGGTGTATTGAGAATTTCGAGTGGGAGGTGGGAGTGGGTGGTGATGTATGTGGGTGGATAGATGTGTTGGCACATATTCGGGTGTATTGAGGTGTCTCGAGTGGGAGGTGGGAGTGAGTGATGATGTATGTGGATATGTAAGGGTGTGTTGGCACATGTAGGGTGTATTGAGATGTCTCAAATGGGAGGAATAGGTAAGGAAAGTGGAAATAGGTGTTGTATATGGTTGGGTAAGAATGTATTGAGGTATGTTGGAACATGTCGAAATGTATTGAGGTGTTTTGAATGGGAAATAGAAGTAGGTAGGTGATGTATGTGGATATGTGTATATTGGGCTATATTGGGACATGTCGAAGTATATGAGTGCTTTGTATGATTTATTTTTTTATAATATGACTACGCAATCAATTAAGTCAATTAAAAATTTTATCGACTTAGAATTAATTATTTTTTTTAAATTATGATCATACTTCCATTTAATTGGACGGTTCGAGTATTTATATAAATAAACTTAATTTACTTATTATACATCTAGATCTATGTGTCTATAATGTTTATATATGTATTTTAAATAACATTATAGACACTCATTATAAACATAGATCTAAATGTATAATAAGTTAATTATGTTTGTTTATATAAATATATTTATATGTGAAATTCTTTAAAGTAAAAAAGGAAAATAAAGATTCATGATCGTTCCTTTACAAAAAAATCTTTTGCGAAATTTCGTAATTTTTAGAGTACTAAGATGGCATACGGGGTATATGATTGCAAGTGGTACGACTTATCGTCGAAAGACGTAAAAAACTTAATGTTTATTGTATATCGATCTACGATTCCCCTTAGATTGACAGCTGGCAAATTTGGAATTTTTTCGTTAGAAATGTTCGCAATGGTAAGATACAATTCATGAGAGAGAATATATTGCTTTGTCTTCTAATGTATATTCTGGGTAAACATTTTTTTATATATAATGTATATTCCGGGTAAAAATTTTTTTATATATAATTATATATAATTATCAAATAATTTTCATGTATATTTATATATAATTATACATATACTCGTGTAATTATATTTAAAATACGTTCATATATATTAAAATAAATATAATTATACATAATGTATATATAATTGGATATAATAATTTTTTTCTCAAGTGTGTTTGAATAAAAATAAATTATTAAAATAAATTATTTTTAATTTTTTGTTTTATTATAATTAATATATTTTTGTATTACATATAGATATTTCTTAATTATGTACATATTTTTTATTTGTATTATGTATATTTGTAGCATCTACAATAATTATATAAAATTATATTTTATTTTATTTTTCTGTGCTCTATTTAGGCTCTGAAAACATCGATGGGATACTTATCTGCATTGCTAACAATGAGAGATTAAAGAAAATATTGGAAGAATATATTGGAGGATAATCAATTAATTTCATATAACTGACTACGATATCAATTTTTAAATAATGAAATAAAATAAAGAAATGGATAAACAGGTTTATATATACTACCTGTAACATCACTTTTGAATTAAAAAAATACACATTTTTCTGCACTATGTCGAATTATTATTCGACTATTAGTCGAACTATTTATTTGCCTCGGTTTAGGAAATAGTTATAACAACTTAAAATACTTAAATTAAACTTATTCTATTGAGGATAAAAATTACCAATTTTATTGTACTGCAATAATAAATAATTAAATAATAATTCTTGCTTATTAAAAACGTTAGCAGTTCATGATAGCTAAAACTGACATATTTTGTCAACAAACTACAATAAATTTATTACAGAATTTATAATAGAATAAAGGTTATTGTGTAATAAGGAGAGTGATTTTGAGAGACGCCCCGCGGGTAATCAATCGTTATATAGGGCAAAATATCTACCGAGATAAAAGAAAATTTTATGCCAAGTTTCATCTCAAAATATCCCCACAATTTCGAGATATCGCAAAAATGTGATGTTTCATTAATATTTTTTTCTCCGCTAAATCTAAATTAACCTTTACAAAAAAGTTCATGATTATAAAGGATACCCATATACATAAGCTCTATTTTTTTTGTCATTCTTTGCTGAAAATTCTGTTTTTAAAAAAGTCTAGAATTTTTGAAATTATATTTTCTCTTGATCTAAAAAATTGGCCATTTCTAAAAAAATTCTGTGGATAAGTCATATGACATATTATATTCGAAATTTTTTTCAGATTTTTCAATTTAGTGAAACGTGTCGAAAAAAAAAAGAAACCGATTTTTAAAATTATTTTTTGATTTTAAGTGCATCTGGTTGACATATATTAAGTTGTTTTGAAATACAATTACCTCCGATTACACATCTGCAAACAGTAGTATAAAATTTTAATATTATAGAGTTCACGTAATTTGAAAAAAAAATTCTGCATTACCAATATGCAATTTAATTATAATAAAATATGATTGGTGTAACATTTACTCTTCGAATTTTTTCATAATCTTAAGCTTACTACTTTTAATTTGGCTTTTGTATTTAGTTTAAAATTAATTTTATTTATTTTTAGTATTTTTTAACACGTTTATTAAATAAAGAAAGTTAATTTTTCTAACTGAAAAAAACTGAAATCTCATAGTTTAAGGGGTTACACACACCTAGAGTTATCAAAAATAGCCCTATATTCATGAATTTTTTTCTCCGAACATATTAGAGATAGCAAATTGAAGTTTATACTAATGTTTTACATATAACTTTGTTAATAAAATGTAATTTTTGTATTAAAAAATATTAAAAAATTAAAGAGATATCACTTTTGGCATTAGGTATGTTAGCTGCTGTAGCTGTTCGCGGTACCAGCTGTAGAATCTATACAGTTTATCCAAAACACAAAAATGAATTATATTCTTAAAATATGTAGCTAAGTCTAGATTTTGTCGTAACTGATTTTTAAAATTTGTGTTTATTGTAAAATGGCGCTTATCCAAATTTAAAAGTCCAAAATTATCGCCTAAAATTAAATCGGTTTTTTGACTGTTAAAAAAAAATTAAGATCTAAAAAAAACCTGCAACAAAAAGACTGCATATTTTTATGCTGAATAAAAAGAAAAAAATCCGAATCCGATATATACATTCATTTTGGAAATATTTTTGGTATCGATTTGAAAAACATGGTTTCGAGAAAAACGTGTTTAAAGTTTTCAGTTTACGTTTAACCCGGCGTACGTCTGTCTCTTTAAAACGCTATAATTGACCTTTTCGGTCAATTTGGGGGCTCTATATCTGCGGCAGTTAGTTACACCGCGGTGGACACTTTCATTGCTACCCTAGTGCTTCATGTATGTGGCTAGCTTTCGAATTTACGTTACGAATTGACAAATCTGTGCGCCAATACAAAGACGGAAGTCTAGATGAAGCTGGGAAATGTCGTGAGAAAGCATAAACATCTCAGGTGAGATCGATCAACCGAGAAGCAACGCAGAAGGATCTAAAATGAGGGATTATCGCGTGGAATTATTCAAAATTTTTGGCTATAATTTTGACTATAATTATCTCATTTTTGATATTCCGTTTGAGCAAATGAGCGCGATAATGTTAAGTTAGTCCAAGAGATTTTAGAAATGCTAGAAAAGCACATAAATAGTTGAAAGAGAAACTTGATTTACAGATAGAACTTGATTATGAGACACGCTTGTCTTGACAGTGGCGTTTTCCATAAGATTTGCAGAAACGATCGAAGACTTTTCAACATGATGCTTCTACCGCAAATATTGGGATGCTCGATTCAACTCTGTTTCCAGTGTTTACAGGCGTTTGTAGTGAGCCACAAAGAAGAGAGGAATGTGATCCCGTTAAAATAAATAAGAAAGAAGAAGAAATCGTTACGATTCCTGATTTTATAGGCATTAATGGACGAAATGAACGAAGTAGTTCTAGTTAAATTTAGTTTCCTGTTCAGCTACGTGGGTTACATACTGGTACCTGTACTGTTACATCGGTGAAAGACTATTTATTGAGGTAATAAAATTGGTAAACAAACTGAATGACATAAATCCTAATATTTTTATCAACACTGGTTTACCGAAATTATATATATCTTAGCTCAGATTTCTAAGAGTAGGATTAAATTTTCAAACAATTATGAACATTCATAACACAACAAGGTTTTTGTACCTCAACAACTGAATGATGATTCTTATGAGTTTTTGCCTGCTGAATATCAATCTGTTCTTAAAATTTAGTTATTAGCTCCCAATTTTTAGAAAAATTTTTAGAAAGCGTTAAATAGGCAAAAAATAACTTTTATTCTTCTGAAAATTTAATCACGTTCTTAGAAATAAGATTCAAGATATAGAGTTTTAACAATATGGTATCGGTATATCAAAATATCGAGATTTATGTTAATAAATCAATAATCAATGAATAAATCATACACTGGGCTACAAATTTTAACCTTTCTTTTTACAAGTGTGAAGTCTGATGTATTATTACCTGCTACACATAAATTCATTGTTCAATTTTGACCATTAGCTCACAATTTTAAGAAAAAAATTGTTGTTGAAGTAGCATTTCTTTCTTAAAATTGTGAGCTAATAGTCAAAACTGAACAATGAATTTGTGTCTTGCAGGTAGAAATACATCGGACTTCACACTTGCGATATAAAAGAAACATTAAAGTTTATAGCCCAGTGTGTAATTTATTGATTGATTATTGATTTATTGACATAAATCTCGATATTTTGATATATCGTTACCACATTGTTAAAATTGGTTGAAACTCTATATCTTATTTCTTAGAACAAGATTAAATTTTCAGAAAAATAAAAATATTACTAACTTATTGATTGATTTATTGATGTAGATTCTGATATTTTTGATATATTGATATCATGTTGCTAAACAATGTGTTTCTAAAATCTTGTTTCCAAGATCAAGATTAAATTTTCAGACAAATATAAACATTGTAAATTTATCGATTAATTTATTGATTTAAATTCAGATATTTTGATATATCGATACATTGCCGAAACTATTCAAGCAGAACAACAGGTCGCGATGACATTAAAATTACATTAAATGACTTAAAATGACTAATAAAAAAAATAACTTTAATAATCATTTTGAAGTCATTTTGGCACCTTTTTGAGATCAGGGCAACTTTTTGTGACAATCAATCTCATATGTATGGAGATTGTTATATAATTGATACCACTTAATTATTTTCAAAAATATGCATTACTTTCGTCATATTACTTTACTTCATAACCTATTAACTACTTCATAAATCTTTATTTTTTATTTTAGTAAATTTTAGTTTATGTGCATAATATAAATGAAAAATCAAAAATTATTTATATCTAATAAATTAAAGATATCTTTCGTACTTTTACATAATTTATATCATGTTTATTATAATACACATTAAAAATGTATAAACATTTATATATAAATAAAAAAAATATAAATATAAAATTAAAATAATTAACTATAATAGATATAATAAATGTATTGATTTAGCATATAAATGTAAAATTAAATTAATTTATCCAATTTATTGATCCAAAGATGAGAAAAAGTAAAATAGATTTGATTGTAATATTTTATGATTTCATTTCTCACTATAAAGCTTCTGGTTAAAAGATTAATATCTTAGTTTTTTTTGTGTGTAAATATAAATGTATGTACATCTTTAATTTGTATTATAAAAAATATAATATAGTTAAAAGCATGAACTTATTGTATAATATGTGTTAATAAATCATATTTAAAATATTAATGTCTAATGTAACATAGAAGGAAAAGGATTACTTTATCATAAGGAAAAGTAATAAACAAAGTTTTCAAAATCATGCATAGAACTTCAGATTACGATTTCATATTTAGTGTGAATGTATCTTCATTTTGGTGTTAGTCACGGTTCTATGATTCATATTTCTCTTAGCATCCATTGAATCTGACATTTCAGAGCACGCAAATAGCATACGCGGCATATGACTGTAGTTGGTATAACTTGTCAGCGCGTGAAGCGAGATCGTTAATGAACATCATGTGTCGAGCACGGTCACCATTACAAATCACTGCCGGTAGTTTCTGCTCTTTCAATCGGAAACTCTATAGCGAGGTATGAAATCATAAAACATCACAATCAAATCAATTTTATACAAGTTGAAACAAGAACGCCTTCTACGGTCAAGCTAGATCTTAGTGCTTTTATATATTTTACTTGTGTAATTTTTTATATACCTTTTTTCAAATTCAACCGACTGCGCGCCGAATTACTGTTCCGGTCATAACACAGCTATAAGTTGAACATGAACAGGTAATATCACATTTATTAAATTAGAAACAATTTAATAATTTACGATGCTAACTTGCATCTTGATGTTAGACCCCTTTTCCCCCCCTGAAAAAACTGTAAAGAATTTATTGCGAAAAATATCACCTCAGCCAGGGTTCGAACCTGGAACCTCCCGAATCTCCGGTACGGGCATCTTATCACCTCGACCACTGAGGCTTCGGTGATATTCTTCGCAATAATCGACTATGAGTGAGAACTCATTTCGAGGCGCTTGATTTAAAATTAGAGAGATATTCGACCGAAATATATGATATTTTTCGCAATAAATTCTTTACAGTTTTTTCAGGAGGGAAAAGGCGTCTAACATCAAGATGCAAGTTAGCATCATAAATTGTTCCTAATTTAATAAATGTAATATTACCTGTTCATGTTCAACCTATAGCTGTGTTGACCGGAAAAGTAATTCGGCGCAGTCGGTTGAATTTGAAAAAAGGTATATAAAAAAATTACACAAGTAAAATATATAAAAGCACTAAGATTTAGCTTGACCGTAAAAGGCGCTCTTGTTTCAATTTGTATGTTATACATTATCGGTCGAATATCTCTCTAATTTCAAATCAAAATTTTACTTTTTCTTCTCTCTAGATCAATAAATTGGATCAATAAATTTAATTTTATATTTATTGTATATACTAAATCACAATATATCTATTATGTTTATTTTAATTTTATTATATAAATATATATATATATATATATATATGTTTATATAAATGTAAATACATGTACATCTTTAATTTATTAATTTTAAAAAATTTTAATATCGTTTCGTTCTGATACTGTAAAAAATAGTTTTTCTAATAAAGAAATATTTAAATTTCATTGATCAAATTATGTGTAATTCGAAAGAATTTAACTCAAAAAATCGATATCGATTTCAGATTCTGAAGAGATCAGTGGCTTACATGTCGTGTATCTACGCAATGAATGGCATTGAGTGAAAATGAAATAATAATAAACCGTATACATAACACATCTGTTGATTAATTGTAGATATATATACATAGATACATCATTTATAATTACAAGATATGACAAGATAAAGAGAATGTATTTTCAAGACATTTGTAAAACAATGCTCTAATAAATTAATGTTAAATAAAGTATTGATTATAATCTATATACGATAATGCGATCTAAAAAACCTTTCTCATTCATTTCTTATATATAAGAGAAAAAGTTTATTGGCAAAAATTACTAAAAATTTAGAAGAATTTAGTTAGCACAAAATTCGTAAATTTTTAATTTATATTTATATCTTTATAGCCGAATAAGGCTTATCTTTATTTAAATGTGTTTTAAGATATTTGTTTCATATATGTGTTTTCTTATTATTATTTATAAATTTTTAATATCGAAAGTATTATTAAAATACACGATTCACATTTAAAATAAAAGTTCCATTAAGATACACTTTTCAGTTATAGTAGGTTATTGTTTCATTAAAATATTATTTTTGCTACTATTAATAAACGACGTTATTAAAATATTAAAATTTCTTTGTTAATAGTAATATAACTCTAACATATTTCTGAAAACAAGATGAATAGATAGACAATAGACAAGTAAGTATCTGAATAGAGTATTATGAGTATGAGCCATTTATAAAATTCTCTTTTCGCTTTTTTAATTATTAAATTGAATTAAATTGTTTTTTAATTTTCTATTTTACTATGTATAATATATTTTTTATGTATATTTATCTTCTTGTTTCAGAACAATGGGAAGTTCGGAATCGTTGTCTGCTGGTATAGCGCTCTCGAAAAGACGACTGCCTTTTCATTAATTATTACAAATTGGATCCGCCAAATTTAAAAAAAACTTATTTTATATTTTTTAAATTGATAAGTAGATTATGTTTTATTAATTTGTTGTGTACTTTTTTGAAAAAATTTTTTTAAAATAAAATCATGAAAATGACCTTCGTTCAGCAAACGACTCCCTACTTAATTAATGTTAAATAGAGAAAGAGAAATGAAGAAAATCAAACAAGATAAAAAAAATTGCCGATAGAGCCGACACTGGTTGTTCGTGTGTGATTAGTATATATTAACTTAGTTATTACAGTTACAGTAACAATAAATATACGTTTCGATTCGAGCTTTGGATCATCCTCAGTATGATATTACAAAAAAGTTGTTAGCCTGTGGTAATTAAACATGTGTAGCGCTGATACAGGTATTTAGTACGTCCAGAAATGATGCCATGAAATTGTGTGAGTACATATGTTCCGCGTCGTTGAAAGACAAAGATTTGGAACAGTCATAGCCGAAACAAGTGCTGTTTGACGAACAAGCCTACTCGACTTAGCCGAGAGTTGTCAAACAGCGCTTGTTTCGGCTATGACTGTTCCAAATTTTTGTCTTTCAACGACGCGGAATATATGTACTCACACAATTCCATGGCATCATTTCTGGACGTTAAATACCTGTATCAGCGTTACACATGTTTAATTACCGCAGGCTAACAACTTTTTTGTAATATCATATTGAGGATGATCCAAAGCTCGGATCGAAACGTATATTTATTGTTACTGTAACTGTAATAACTAAGTTAATATATACTGATCATACACGAACAACCAGTGTCGGCTCTATCAGCAATTTTTTCTATCCCTACTTAATATTATGTTGATGATAAAAATTACATCAATTTTATTGTATTGCAATACGTACCTCTATGAAACAATTAAATAATAATTATTGCTTACGAAACGTGTTATCAGTTCACAATAACTAAAACTTACATATTTTTTCAACAAGCTACAATACATTTTTGACAGATAAATTGTTCGAAAATGTTGCCATGTGTTCAATACGAAATAACAACTTTCTTTGGCTTGATTATAGTCTTTCATAAGAACCCATGCATCATCACAGAATATTATATCAATGTCGCAATTGGAGGGTTGTACGGATATAATTTTCATCGTCGGAGCATGCGTGATCCTGAGAGAAGGGATGGGGAAAAATCGATCGTAACAATGTTTTAGTCGTTGCATCATCGACATCTGTTAAGTATCGATGGATGCTGATCGAGGTACGCGCGAATAGAGACAATTATGTGCTCGTGTGAATTATTAGTAGATAATTGTCAGATGTGTGTGTGTGTAGAAGTGTACGTACGTATGTGTGTGTGTGTGTGTGTGTGTGTGTGTGTGTGTGTGTGTGTGTGTGTGTGTGTGTGTGTGTGTGTGTGTGTGTGTGTGTGTGTGTGTGTGTGTGTGTGTGTGTGTGTGTGTGTGTGTGTGTGTGTGTGTGTGTGTGTGTGTGTGTGTGTGTGTGTGTGTGTGTGTGTGTGTGTGTGTGTGTGTGTGTGTGTGTGTGTGTGTGTGTGTGTGTGTGTGTGTGTGTGTGTGTGTGTGTGTGTGTGTGTGTGTGTGTGTGTGTGTGTGTGTGTGTGTGTGTGTGTGTGTGTGTGTGTGTGTGTGTGTGTGTGTGTGTGTGTGTGTGTGTGTGTGTGTGTGTGTGTGTGTGTGTGTGTGTGTGTGTGTGTGTGTGTGTGTGTGTGTGTGTGTGTGTGTGTGTGTGTGTGTGTGTGTGTGTGTGTGTGTGTGTGTGTGTGTGTGTGTGTGTGTGTGTGTGTGCGTGCGCCGTATGCATGTATATATGCATGCGTATGCGTGCGCGCAGACACACACATACAGCAGACATATCGATGTACATATGTGAACAGGCATACATACATTTACATACAGTAAAAACTTCTGTGTAGACAAATATATGTATGAGCGGAAATCTCATAAGACTTTCAAATATATTGAGATAAATTCAGAAATTAAATTTAGAAATGTTCTAAAAATTAAGATTTTTTTATCAAGAATGCAAGAATTTTAATATATAAAGAATTCAAACAAATTGACTGAAAACGTTTTTGTCATATAAATCGTGCGAGGTTTTATTTATTTCAAATGGTAGCTTTTTAAGATATATAGAATTGAAACTGGCCAATCACACATTAGGTTTAGACGGTCACATGTTTGTAAAGTCCGGCAAACTTGCAGCACGCAGTTCGATGAATTTGTATATAAATTCACCTAGAAAATTATTATTGAGCGTTTATATCCACTTTTGACCAATTAGCTGCTTTTTCAATTTAAATTATTTTTTTATTTAATTTTCAAGAACTACCTTATATAGTATTTTAATTCGTGAATTTTAAAATCCTATTGTATATTTTTATTGCATATATGTTTTATGTTATTTGTAACATTTATCGTGATTGTATAAAGCTATATTTTGTCTATGTTTTGTATTTTTCTAGACCATCAAAACAGCAATGGAATACTTATCTGCTTTGTAAACAATAAGAGATTAAAGAAAATGATACTGGAAGGATAATAACTGATTTCATATAACTGATTACATTTTTGAACAATAGAATAAATAGATTTGTATACACTGCTTGTAACACTTTTAAATTAGAAAAATACACACGCAGCAAATTAAATAATCATTCTACTGTTAATTAATTGAATTATTCTCTCTTGCATATACTTGTCCTTGTTCAACAATTTATTTATAAAATCTTAAGAGAATATATTCTGAAATTAAATTTTGAGAGGATAAAAAATATCAGTTTTATTATATTGCAATAATATAGATCTCTCTATTAAGCAATTTAATTAATAAAGCAATTCATAATAATTAGAACTTATGTCACCAACATTTGCTTACGCATTTATGCCAATAGATGTACTCTCTCTGTTACATCAAATATTATATTTATTAATAACGTATTAGTAATTATATTCTGTTATTTAAATTAATATGTTTTTCGTTTGTTCTTTCACTAAGGCATATTTAATATTATAACATTATATAACAATATTTATATAATAAACAGTAGTTACTTTTTTTAAATATATAATAATTCTGAAGACAAAAAGTTTTTAAATTATTAAACTTAGAAGATAAAAACGTGAGAAATCAGTTTATTTCAGAAACTGGAATACTAAATTAAACCTTTTTCGTACCATTGCATACCATCACATATTAAATCTTAAAAAGATATATTCTGAAATTAAATGTTGAGGATATAAGAAATATCAATTTTATTATATTACAATATTATATTATAGATCTCTCAATACACATAAACATCCATTCTCAACTCGTATTATCATTATTTTGTTATATTAAATCCCCACATAAAAAAAAGATGTTTTTTAGATTTTTAAAAGATGTCTTGCTATGTCTTGAGATATTTTGCAATTTTCGAAAAACTTCGAAGAGATATCTTTTAACAATCTAAAAGATGTACTCGTTGTTTTTTCACTGTCTACATTCGTGTCAAAAATTCATGAAAAAAAAATTCGTCTAAACAGAACGTAAATAATTCATACAGACTTAATCTTGAAATGTACGACACAACCCTGCTTATAATAATTATCCATATTATATACATTTTACTGAACAAATACGTGTTTTTATTGGAAAACAATTATTTATTTACAATCTCCTGATGGTTTCACAAATTTTTTAATTAAGACGATGAATATTGAATTGTTATTAACAACCTTTTATAATTAATCAACTTAGTAATGTACATGCTGCTCATGCTACTATTGATTGTTATCTGAAAGGGTTTACACAAATACTCATAGATGGTAGCGGTTGAATCCTTTATGTACTGAGCAAGCGCAAAATCGTAAAGGTTTGGTATAATCGTGAAAAGCGCTTCAGTCAAACGATTATTTTTGTGCGGTGAACATCAATGAATGTCAACAAAGGTAGAATATATCTAAAAAAAAATAGCAAAAATGTTTACACTGCGACATTCTATTAAAAATAGAAACACGTTGTACAAAATAGTATGATGAATTGTATGATGTAATTAGCAGTACATAAAAATCTAATTTTTAATGATACGTATATTAAGAAAAACTTTTGATTTTGGTTTGGTTGTATAAAACTTCCAAAAAGATTAATTATTGCTAATTAAAATTACTGTTTGCGTGATAACAAATTAATGAAAAGCTTGTATTAAATCATCAAATAACATCAAATAATTGTATTAATATCAAATAATTTGCTCCGTGCAGAATATTATTATGTCTACCGATAATCAAGCTTATTGCTTATATAACAAATGATATATCTTTTTTAAAGGAATTATATTATATTTATTATTTAAAACGTTATTTATTAAATATTTATATGTATTTATTAAAAAAGGAAGCACGATAAATGTATAATAATTTTGAAAAGAATGTTTGCTAAAAAGAAGAAAAAATTCTCTCTTAATAATTTGCTGCAAAAATTCGGAAAAATATCATAGCTTTTGCAAGCTAAAAATCTTTTGTATATTTTTTATATATTTATGGATACGTAATTTTGCGAGGATAAAAATAAAACTTTAGGTACTAGCAGAAAATGTATGTTTTCGATTTCTTTTACAAGAGATTTATAGTGATTTTGGACATAGTGAAATTGAACACAGTGCATATAAACAGTTAATTGTGCACAAATCTTTTTAGTTTTTTAGTAGTGTTGGGATTTTAATTCGTGTTCAATATGGCCGCCTCAATAAGGATATTCCACGTCAATGTTCACACTACACACTCATATTTGATGTAGAATATCCTTATTGAGACGGACATAGTTAAAATCTCATATATTTATCGAAAAATGTAACTTCTTTACAAATGAAAAGATAATTAAAGCTATTTATTGTTATATTAATACAAATTTTTGCTTAAAGAAATCTCGTGAATATAGCTTTAGAAGCTTAAAAAATATACTGTGTATTATGTGAAAATTACATTAAAGTGCTGCATTGAAGAACAACATTATCTAAAAGCATATATAAAATTTTAGTTTTGTTTTAATAGAATAATTCTACATTGGTAAAGTATTATTTTTCCATTTTTATCGTTTTTTAATATTCATTACATTATGTACAATGAAAAGTGTCAATTATAATCTATATAATGATCTAATAAATTATACAAGAGATAATATAAATAAAGTGAATATGAGTAATATATTATACTATTGCTGGAAATTTAAAAAAATGAATAGTTTTTAAATTTGCTAATAAAGATGATTACTTGTAGCAAGTGAGAAAAAAGCACTAACATATGCGATTAAGATGAAGAAAATGTTAGAAAGTAACACAATAAATTAATATCTAATCTTATTTAACGTTAAGCAATGGTATTTGTTTTAAATTTTAATTTTATTAGATTTGAGTTACGTGTTTACCCTAAATCGCCAATGGCTTATATGGATATTCGGCATATGGCCCGATCCACGTATCCCTTTGAAAGAATTTCGTCGGCCAAACGCAAGATTCATTATCATGACGTGTACTATGTGTCTGTACGTAACCACACCTCAAATGATGAATGT
>QKQZ01025345.1:0-10328 GCA_003595255.1 Solenopsis fugax
TTTTTCCCTTCGGATATATAAAATATTTAAAAGATATTTATATAAAATTAAATAAGATTGTAATATTTATAAATATTTATAACTATTGTGTTGTGTTTGGGATCGCGTCAGTATTGTATGAAATATGTTAATTGATTTAAATCGTTTGGGTTCGATGTTTTGAATATCGTGACTTGTATCATTAGTCAATCATTAATAATTTAATTTTAGAAAATTATTGTACATTTTAATAAAAATTGTCGTTGCTTTCAACAGGAAAATAGTTTCTGACGATTATATAATTATATCATTAGAGATCCATCATGTGTCTTTGCACTTTGTATAGTGGATTTAATATCACAAGCTATTGCGAGATTGAAATAACAAGTACATAATATATAATGATAACATCAAATAAGTGTAAAAAATTTTATTGTCTTGATTTAATCTCTACATTGAACTGTTTCGAAGAAAAAAAATTGAAATGAAAACGAAATCTATAAGTCTGTATAAATCCGGGAAAAAAATGTTCATATGCTTAATTATATATCAAGTATATCCATATATATATATACATATACATATATAATATATATAATGTACATTATAGGTAATCATATATGATTGTATATAATTTTTAATCTTTATATGTATAATGTAAGTATTATGTATAATATATAGGTAATACGTGTGTGTATTTTATATATTATATAATATTTTATTCCATTATATATATTTACTTTTTCTTATTCATTGGAAACCTCTGCTCATATAACATATTCATACATAATGCAAAGTATTTATAATAAGCATCAGTTAAATTAAATAATATATCTTATTAAAGTAATGTTTAGATAATAAATTTTAACCAATCTCGCTACGAAATAAAAAATATTACTTGATTAACTAAAGAAACTCACAAAATATACTAATTAAATAAATATAAGTTACCTGCTAATGAAAATGTGACCTTCATCTGTGCATTATACTCATAGATTAAAATAGAACTTTCAATTAATTACACTGAAACTTCGTATATTTCGTAATAGATTGCGATTCAATGATCTGAGTGACATAATGTATGTGTTTATATAACGAAGTTATCTTCTCTTACAGTTAGTGTACCCGATGAATGCGTCCAGTAAACGGAAATGGATTGAACATTTGTAATCCATGTTAATTCATTTAAATACATTTTGGGTTAAAATGTAGCAATTAAGTAATTTCAATCCTATGTCATGCATGGATTAAAATGGATTGGATGAGTCGCGAAAACTTCTTTTAAATTGAAAAAATAATCACTTTATTTGAATCCCGTTTCATGGATTAAAATGGTTTCAAAAAATTCTTAAACTGTAATTGGATAGAAATGGATTCGTGTGGTTATTGCCGAATCCAAATTTTTGATTTTTTGAATCCATTTCTATCCATTTGAAATATTTTTAATCCATTTTTGTTTGTTGGGCGTAAAATGCGTAATTGGGTAATAAATTTATTCATTTACAATTTTTACATTAATAAAGTATTCATTTGTATTACTTATTCAAAATTTTAAGTCTTTAAACATACTTATTTATTAATATTTTACGGTCATTTCATAAATATTCATATTCGTAGATGTTTTATAATTATTTTATAAATATGAAATTTATGAAATTTAATTTATACAAAATATTAACTAAAAAAGTCCAATAAAAAATTATTTAATATGTTGTTTAATTATCCGGTAAAAGCATTGGCAATAATTTTTCACAATTTTTTTCGACATACGGATACCTCGATCATAAAACAATCTCGATTTTGCGAAAAGAAAAAAAAGAAAGATATAAGTTATTAAAACATAATTAAACATTACCAAGCATATTTAGATAGAGTCAAAAGTTTAAGTAAGTCACAATGTTTAATATTTAATATTTTCCATTTCTTATTAGAAACACTTGTATTATTTGACTTGAGATTTGATTATTTGTTTTAAAACATTATTATTCATCGCAAATAATTCCTTTGTATAAGTACTTCATTTATTTTTAAAAGCGTTAAATACTTTGAAAGTTAAAAATGTAGTAATGTTCATACAAAGTAACGCTTCTTCGTACAAAACTTTCATGTTTCTCTCTTTTCCAAGCGAATCCAGAATCCGCCAACAGGTTGTATCGCAAAGTCCTTTTTACTGAATACAATTGGTTCGACGGTTTTCTCTGTAGTTTTCAAAGTAAACTTCTGTACCAGATGTGCTATTACAATTTTAGTCTCCATAAGAGCAAATCGATTGCCGATACACATCCTGGGTCCAAGACCGAATGGTAAATAAGTGTATGGTACAATCTTATCTTTATTCTCATCGTTGAATCTTTCAGGATCGAATTTATTCGGATTTGGAAAGTACTTCGGATCACGATGTAAAGCATAAACAGGAATCATTAATGGTCTTTCATTTTCGACGATTACATTCTTGCAGCCTGGTTGTGATGGAGGCAGTTCGTATTTCTTAGTGCAAAGTCTATCAGTGAAGACGACTGGTGGATACTTTCTGAGAGTCTCGGAAATCACCATGTCCATGTAAGACATCTTCGATAACGACTCGTAAGATATCTCACCGTTTCCTTCGATAAGATACTGCTGTATCTCCTCGCGCAAACGATCCTGAATATCTTGATTAACCGCCAGTTCATGAGCAGCGAAACACATCAAGGTCGAAGAAGTGTCGAAACCAGCGAAGAAAAAAATGAAAGCTTGAGAAACAATATCGGCCAATGTCATGTTGTGTACACTAGCACTTTCCTTGTCCCGAGCCTGCATTAGCAAATGGATCATATCCGGTCTGATGATATCGTGCTCTTCTCGTGCTTTAATGGTTTCTCCTACGATCTTCTTGAAAAACTTTAACGTATTTGACGGGAAAAAAGTCACACCCATTAATTTAGCAAGCCTTGGACATGAGCGTAAAAATATGATCCTGGCAATCGCTAGTAGTCCAGTAGCAAATGTTATAGCCTCCACTCCTCTTATATAGAACTCATTGTCTCGATCTTTCATAGAATTCACACTTATGCCGAAAGCTGCCGTAGCAATTACATCGTTGGTATATCGTCGAAAGGCTTCCTTTGTTTCGATTTCATGACAGAGTTTCGGATGGTCGACCAAGTAATTCACAAAATCACGAGAACATTTCGATATCAGTTCAAACATAAACTTCATTTTGCTGGCGGTGAAAGAGGGGCTCAGTGTATTCCTCATATGTTTCCAACGATCTCCGCGCAAGAGGAAGATGTTCTTGCCAAATAACGGTTCCATACTTTCATCAAAGACAGAGCGATGATCCATGAAATGTTCAAAATCTTTCACCGTGATGTTTTTAATCAGTTCGGGATCTCGCACGATCATGATCGGAGTAAGCGTGAAAAAATCCACTGTTCCAAAATATTTAGCGTCTGGGAAGTAATTATATAGGTATTGGGAAATATCGGGTAAAGAAGTGTAACCCAAAATCAATTTCCAACTCTTTATAAGAGTCGACAACGAATTTGGCAGGTAAGGTAAGCCCTTATTCTTCCAATGAAAATATGCATGATGCAGCACAGTGATAATTTTCAAGACACCGATGACGACCAGAGTAATTAATAATATCGCAAAGAGCGACAAAATCAATGATGCCATGGCGATTTGATAGAGTAACAAACGAGATGGTTCGTTGGACGTGGCGTAGAACGTTATAAACCGTGGTGGGAATAGACACCCACCACGTTATAAACATGTACATGTAGTATTGCGCGTCATCGTGAAGAAGATGAAAATGGAAGGGGAAAAAGCGTCTTTGTATTATTCTGACTATACATGTTTCACGCAGCACCCGATATTTATAAAAGATTTACAAAATATTTATTATAATTATAATGAATATTTTATAAATATTTAGAAAAATTTAATATTTACAAAAACATAAACAAAAACAAACATTTTTGTGATTTTAGATTAAACAGATCACATATAAAATATGTATAAAATATTACTATATTTATTTTTTACTTAGCATAAATATTGTATAAAATATGTATTCTATATTTTAATAATATTTTGTGAATATAAAGACCTTATGATTTTTTCCCTTCGGTTATATAAAATATTTCAAAAATATTTATATAATATTAAAAAAAATAAATATTAATAGATATTTATTAATATTTATCATAAATATCGTGTGCTGTCTGAGATCGCATCAGTATTGTATGAGATATGTTAATCTAACTGTGTGCGACGAGATTTTGAATCTTAATAAGCCTTTATTGCTATTGTTACAATTTTTTAATATCGTGACTCGTGTCCAAAGTCAATCATTTATAATATAATTTTAGAAAATTTATTTCATATTTCAATAGAAATTGGCGATGCTTTCGACAGGAAAATAGTTTCTGACGATAACATTAATATATCATTAGATTCAAGTGCCTTTGCACTTTGTACAACAGATTTAATATCACAAGTTATTATGAAATAGAAATAACAAATACATATTATAAAAACGTTAAATAAGTATAAAAAAATTTTATTGTTTTGCTTCAATCTTTACGTTGAATTGTTTCCAAGAGAAGAAACTTAAAGTGAAAACGAAATATGTCTGTCTGTATAAATCCTGATAATGTCTGTAAAAAAGTTTCATACATAATTATATATCAAGTATATCCATATATAAATATACATATATGTAATATACGTAATATATTTTGTGCATAATAATTGCATGTAATCATAATCATATATGATTATATATAATTTTTTATGTTTATATATATACTTATGTATAATATATTGACAATATATATTTTATGTATTATATATGTATAATATTTCATTACATTATATATATTTACTTTTGCTCATCCATTGGAAACCTTTGCTCATATAACATATTCATACACACAAAGTATTTATAATAAACATCAGTTAAATTAAATAATATCTTATTAGAGTAATGTTTAGATAATAAATTTTAACCAAACTCATAACGAAATAAGAAATATTACTTGATTAACTGAGGAAACCCACAATATACTAATTGAATAAATATATAGTTATCTACCAACGAAAATTTGATCTTTATCTGTGCATTACTCATAAACTAAAATAAAACTTTTTCCTGTTGACTACACTGGAACTTCGTATTTCATAATAGAGTGCGATTAAAAGCCATGAGTGACGTAATGTGTGTGTTTATATAACGAAGTTATCTCCTCTTATAATTAGTGCACCCGATGAATACGCCCAAAAACGGAAATGGATTGAAAAGTTGTAATCCATTTTAATTCATTTGAATACATTTTGAGTTAAAATACGACAAAGTCATTTCCTACTCAATAAATATAGATGATGTATGGGTTATTATACGTATCATACATAGAATGGATTATTATATATATCATACACTATCCGTGTTTATTGGGTACTTCATAGATTAAAATGGATTGGATGAGTCGTAAAAACTCTTTTTAGATTGAATAAATAAAAATCATTTTATTTCAATCCCATTTCATGGATTAAAATGGAATATATGGCCCATATAACTTTTTTGGACTAAAAAAATAGAAATCCCATAATTTCAATCTCACTTCATGAATTAAAATGATTTCAAAGAATTCTTAAACTTTAATTGGATAGAAATGGATTTGTGGGGTTATTGCCGAATCCAAATTCTTGATTTTTTGAATCCATTTCTATCTATATATTTGAAATATTTTGAATCCATACTGGGCGTAAAAATAGCCATAAAATGCGTAATTAGGCTATAAATTTATTCATTCACAATTTTTACGATAATAAAGTATTTGTATACTTATTCAAAATTTTAGGTCTTTAAACATACTCATTCATTAATATTTTACGATCATTTCATAAATATTCATATTTATTCGTAGACGTTTTATAATTATTTCATAAATATAAAATTTATGAAATTTAATTTATACAAAATATTAATTAAAAAAGTCCAATAAGAAATTATTTAATACGTTGTTTAATTATTCGGTAAAAGCATAGGCAATCATTTTTCACAATCTTTTTTCGATGTTCTGATAACATATCTCAATCATAAAATTTCGATTTTGCAAAACAAAAAAAGAAAGACGTAAGTCATTAAAACATAATTAAACATTACCAAGCATAATTAGGTAGAATCAAGAGTTCAAGTCACAATGTTTAATATGTAATATTTTCCATTTCTCATTAGAAACACTTGTATTATTTGACTTGAGATTTGATTATTTGTTTTAAAACATTATTTATTATTCATCGCAAATAAATCCTTTGTATAAGTACTTCATTTATTTTTGAAAGCGTTAAATATTTTGAAAGTTAAAAATGTAGTAATGTTTTTTCATACAAAGTAACGCTTCTTCGTACAAAATTTTCATGTTTCTCTCTTTTCCAAACGAATCCAGAATCCGCCAACAGGTTTTATCGCAAACTCCTTTTTACTGAATACAATTGGTTCGACGGTTTTCTTTGTAGTTTTCAAAGTAAACTTCTGTACCAGATGTGCTATTACAATTTTAGTCTCCATAAGAGCAAATCGATTGCCGATACACATCCTGGGTCCAAGACCGAATGGTAAATAAGTGTATGGTACAATCTTATCTTTATTCTCATCGTTGAATCTTTCAGGATCGAATTTATTCGGATTTGGAAAGTACTTCGGATCACGATGTAAAGCATAAACAGGAATCATTAATTGTCTTTCATTTTCGACGATTACATTCTTGCAGCCTGGTTGTGATGGAGGCAATTCATATTTCTTAGTGCACACTCTATCGGTGAGGATGGCTGGTGGATACTTTCTGAGAGTCTCGGAAATCACCATGTCCATGTAAGACATCTTCGATAACGACTCGTAAGATATCTCACCGTTTCCTTCGATAAGATATTGCTGTATCTCCTCGCGCAAACGATCCTGAATATCTTGATTAACCGCCAGTTCATGAGCAGCGAAACACATCAAGGTCGAAGAAGTGTCGAAACCAGCGAAGAAAAAAATGAAAGCTTGAGAAATAATATCGTCTAATGTCATTTTGTGTACACTAGCACTTTCCTTGTCCCGAGCCTGCATTAGCAAATGGATCATATCCGGTCTGATGATATTTTGCTCTTCTCGCGCTTTAATGGTTTCTTCTACGATCTTCTTGAAAAACTTTGCTGTAGTCGGCGGGAAAAAAGTCATACCTATTAATTTAGCAAGCCTTGGAAACAAGCGTAAAAATATGATCCTGACAATCGCTAGTAGTCCACTAGCAAATGTGGTAGCCTCCACTCCTCTTCTATAAAACTCATTGTCTTGATCTTTCATAGAATTCACACTTATGCCGAAAGCTGCCGTAGCAATTACATCGTTGGTGTATCGTCGAAAGGCTTCCTTCGTTTCGATTTCATGACAGAGTTCCGGATGGTCCACCAAATAATTGACAAAATTATGAGAAGTTTTTGATATCATTTCGAACATAAACTTCATTTTGCTAGCGGTGAAAGAGGGGCTCAGTGTATTCCTCATATGTTTCCAACGATCTCCGCGCAAGGCGAAGAGGTTGTTGCCAAATAATGGTTCCACACTTACGTCAATGAAAGGGCGATGATCCGTGAAATGTTCAAAATCCTTCACTATGATGTTTTTAATCAGCTCGGGATCCCGCACGACTATGACCGGATAAGGTGTAAAAAAATCCACTGTTCCAAAATATTTAGCGTCTGGGAAGTAATTGTATATGTATTGGCAATAATCGGGCACAGTGGTCTGACCCAAAATCATTTTCCAACTCGTTATAAGAGACGATAGCGAATTTGGCATGTAAGGTAAGCCTTTATTCTTCCAATAAAAATATGCATCATGCAGCACAGTGACAATTTTCAAGACACCAATGACGACCAGAGTAATTAATAATAGCACAAAGGGCGACAAAAACAGTGATGCCATCGCGATCTGACAGAATAACGAACGAGATGCTTCGTCGGGCGCGGCGTAGAATGTTATGAATTGATATGTCATGTAGTATGCATCATACCGTGAAGAAGTTGAAGTTGGGAGGGGAGAATATTTCTTGATATTAGCACATGTTCCAGGCAGCACACACACAATGTTTATAAGCGATTCACAAAATATTTATAATAATTATTTGAATATTTTATGAATATTTACAAAACTATTTCATAAACATTTTTGATATTAGATTAAACAGATCACATAAAAATACGTATAAAATATGAATAAAATATGTAGTCTATATTTTAAAAATATTTTGAATAAAGATCCTACGATTTTTTCCCTTCAGATATATAAAATATTTAAAAAATATTTACATAATATTTAATAAAATAAATATTAATAAATATAATAAAATTTATAAACATTTATCATAAATATTGTGTGTTGTCTGGAATCGCGTCAATATTACTTGAGATATATTAATCAATTTAAATCGATTTGTGTGCGACGATTTTTTGAATATCGTGACTTGTATCAATAGTCAATCATTATAATAATTAATTTTAAAAAATTATTTCATATTTCAATAAAAATTGGCAGTTGCTTTCGACAGGAAAATAGTTTCTGACGATTATATAATTATATCATTATAGATTCATCAGGTGCCTTTGCACTTTGCACTTTGCACAATGGATTTAATATTACAAACTATTAGCTATTATAAGTTAGAAACAAAAAATACATATTATACAAATGTTAAATAAAGATAAACGATTTTATTGTTTTGCTTCAATCTCCATGTTTCGAAAACAAGAAACTTAAAGTGAAAACGAAATATGTATGTCTCTATAAACCCAGGGAAAAAATTTTCATACATAATTATCAAGTATACCCATATATAAATATATATAATATATGTAATGTACATAATATATATTTTATATATTACATAACATTTCATTACATTATATATATTTACTTTTGCTCATTTATTAGAAACCGCTGCTGATATAATATATTCACACAAAGCTAGTACTTATAATAAGCTACTTATAATCAGTTAAATTAAATAATATCTTATTAAAGTAATGTTTTGGTAAAAAATATTAACCAAACTCGCTACGAAATAAGAAACATTACTTGATTAACTGAAGAAATCCACAGTATACTAATTGAATAAATATATAGTTATCTGCTAACAAAAATTTGATCTTCATCTGTGCATTACTCACAGACTAAAATAAAACTTTTTCCAGTTGACTACACTAGAACTTCGTAGGCTACGGTCCACTTGATGCTACAGATGCTTCGAAGCATTTTTTAATTGGTCAATTCGTAAAATTCTTTATTTTGATTGGTCAATGAAACGTTTCGAAGCATTTGCAGCGTCAAGTGGACCGCAGTCGTAATTCGTAATAGAGTGCGATTCAAGGTTCTGAGTGACGTATGTACGTGTTTAATAACAGGTTACCTCCTCTTCACTCTTAAATCGTGAAATTCAGGGCTGTAGCGATATTGTATCATCCATTTTATTTATATTTGTGTAAATTTTTTAAATAAAAAAGCTATGAATAATAAATCAATTTAGACTGATGAAAATGTGAAAGACTTTAAGTTTACAGACTTATGTCAGTTGTAATGGTATTAATACTGAAATAATAATTTTTACAATCCTCAACTTATTCGATCTGCGCATCGCATTCATTATATCAGACTTGAAACATACAAAGTTATTGTATGAAATCGGAATATGTAATATTAATGTTAAGGGACATTCTACAATCTACATATATGATCTCCTTGAAAAAACAAAAAATTTATTGCGAAAAAATAACATTTCAGGATTTGAACCTGGATCTTTCTACATTCCGTGTGGGCGTTTTAAAAAAAAATTATGATTATGTAAGAATTAATATTTTTTGTTTATAAAAATATAATTTTTAGAAAATTCTATTGACATTAATTTTTTAACAAAAACAAATCGTTAATTTACAAAAAATGATTATAAAAGTGAACAAAGAAAGAAATACATATTTTCTACATTAAGTTTATCGAGAACTTTTCGGGGCAAAGCTTGTTTTATACATATAAAGTGTGAACTTTTATATAAAGCAAAATGTTACGAGTCAACACCAGAAGCCCAACAAAATTGTAATTTTCAATTTTTTTTCATTTTTCTTTTAAAATTGTTGTAACGTCTCGCGTTTGCGTTATTGTCTATACTTTAATAGTGAAGGATTTTTAAACATGTAAATGCAATTTGAAAATTGACGACATAGAAAATTAATAATATTTATTTGATAAAAAAGGACGATTTTAGGATTCTCTTAAGAGGATGCTAAAGTAACAAGAGAACTTCCTCAACGTCGGTACTGCAGATTATTTT
>QKQZ01025347.1:0-71703 GCA_003595255.1 Solenopsis fugax
AACAAAATTTGTATGGTTGTCCCCTTATAGTTGCCACCACTACAATTTTTTCTCTCTGTGAAACAATGAATTGTTGATTTGATACTAACTTTTTTTCTGTGTGCAGAATTTGTCATTGCTTGCGAATTTCGATGTCTAAAAGATATGACAAGTAAATTTTCATACTTCTTTTCATATGTAAAACTCTTTGAAGAAATATAAAGAAGAAACATAAAACAATTGTGAATAATACGGCGCAGCAGTACAAATAACGTGCGATAACAAAGCCAAAGGAAGAAGTTATTTCTCTTAGGTCCCCTCGCCGCAACATTCCGCAGTTGGCGGAAGAACATTCGTTCACCTTGCGTATGCGAACTTTGAGCTTCTGGTTTCTGTATTTGCGGCTGTCTTTAATGTTTACTCGAGCGCGTAGGCTTTTCCCTGCTTTCCGCGACGTAGGCGAACGTTTGTGAACGCCGTTTCGGACATTGCAACCGCCTGGTTTCACTCCGACGTCAAATTATATGGACGCTCCTAAAGTGCACCGTTGCCAACGTCCAGTTTTTCCGCGAGCGAGCTTCCCGCCACTTTCCACGTTTGTTCAGCCCGGCAATCACAGTAGTTGGACACTACTTATCGAAAGACCGCCGCACCAATTACGGTTTTTTTCTACGACCTTGCGAGAGGAAACGTACAAAGAGATTAATTGAAATGTAGGCTGTTTTATACCACTTCCAGTAAATGCTCTTAAGAATTTACATTATACATCGGCGGAAGCCCACGTCGAGTGAAACTCGGAGCGACAATTTCACTTGTATCGCTTGTAACGGCCCTCAAAAGTAGTATATTTAAACTTGTAGTAGGCCATAGTATATTTAAACTTATAGTAGGATTATTAGTTATCGTGGCCTTCTTATATTATGAATATTCTTCATATATCGCTCCACGATTTAAAGCTTTCATTACTTTGCTGATCCTCTATGCGGATCTTATAATGTAAATCAGCTCTTCGAACATAATCATAGATAAAGAGGTGAAAGGAACATCTGATAAAATGAGAGAATTGAGAACTATCATCGTCATTGCGCCGACAGGCAATTGAATCGAATTTATAGCCGGTTATTAGTCGTACTGGTTATACTGCTCCCCCAGTTCAACGCTCGCGATTTAATGGCAAATCATCCGTGGATCCTGATTCCAGGTAAGAAGAAGGAGGAGGAATGTTGAAGCACGTGTCGATCTCGCCTTGGAGAGGGCGGGCGGACAGCGTGAGCCTCTCTTCCAGCGGCGGCGCAAGTAGCTGCGGAAGCGGAAGTCCTACCCCCGGTCACACACCACCACCCTCGAGAGCGTCCTCATGCGCGTCCTTAGCGCCCTTAACCGCCCTGTCGAGCTTCTCCCCGGCTGATACCGCGCCCCAACAGGTGAGTACCCTGTGATTACTTTCCCACATATAATATCTGCGAAACACACTGCTTATGACGGAGAAATCGTTTATCCGGAAACGGAAACCGGGAATTCCATTAGGCCCCCAGCATTCTACACTGTTCGCGAACAAGATCGCTTTCCCTAATTAACCCTTTGGGACTCAATTTTTTTCTTTTTCTTTGATAATTATTTCTACTTATTGACGTAAAACGGGAATTGTATGGTACATGCGGTATCTTGGAGCACCTGATGGGACATATAGGGTAAGGTTGCCGATATCACACCGGCTCCTAAATCGCACCACCTCGCGTATAAATTCAACCACAGTACTTGCACACTTTTTATGGGATTACTTGGGAACTACATAACATTATCATCATCCTTTATTGAACTCAACATGTTAAGAACAATAGAAATTTTGTTATTAATATTTACAGAAAAATCGTAACTTCGCTGCTACTTTTCAACACATTTCGTAGCTTGACTGCAAAGAAGATAAAATAAATAATCTAAATTTTGATAGTTTGTAATGATTACAATATTATTAAAATTAGATTAACAAAGTTCAAATAACTTTATATTCTTATTTGTAAATTAAATAAAGAAAAAAAAATCTTATTCAAAAAAATTCTTATTTCAATTTGTATAAATAAATAAAGTTTTACAAAATGTTTTAGTCTCCTAAATCGCACCATGTCTTAATTTCCTAAATCGCACTATTGCTTTGATCGTAGTTATATGTATGTAAAATCAAATATAATATTATACAGAGCATACATTGTAACAATATTGCCGTAATGTAGTAATGTTATTGCAATATTATTGAAAAGTTATCGAAATAATGATATTGACGGAAATTATATTAGTTTACGGTATTTATCTCCAATATTAATAAAATTATACTTATCTAACGCATTTTTGCTCAAGAAGAAAAAATCTAGCGGAAAAAGTACCGTTTTAACTCAAGAAAAATAATATTAACCTGTGGTGCGATTTAGGCGATCGGTTGCCTAAATCGCACTATTTGAAGGCTTCTTGAAAATCGTCATTTAAAAATTTATACATAAAATACATAAAATTCTGAAAAAATTAAATATGAAAGCAGAAATTTTGTACTTTATTATGGCATAAGAAAATTAAAAATATTCCTCATAATTTCTTAGTTATAAGCCTTTATGTCAAAAGTGGTGCGATTTCGGCAACCTTACGCTATATTCCGTTGGGGCATAAAGGGTTAATATTCTTGACAAATTCTCTTATTTACTTCATATCGCAACAGATTGCCTGCAAGAGAAATTCATTCGATAAATATGAAAACTCTGAAACACTTTTGACGTTTAATAATAAATGCAATAATTCAAGATGACGTGAACGAAAAGATGATAGGGCTATTATTATAGTATAACGCGCGAAGGTCTCATGTCGCCTGCAGGAGATGGTTAAGAACAACGCGGGAGAGTGTAAAAAGCAGTGATGTTGCGTCCAATAAAGCAAACGAGGAGAACAAAACGGCATTCGCGGGCGGTCTGCTAAGTGACGTAAAGCGGTCTAGCGAAAATGAGAGCAGTATGTTTTCTGAGCAGTTATTAACAGCTGGACCACGTGTATATCTGCACGACGGCGCGGCGCCTGATGGATTCGTCATATTTAATCCATGATTATTTTCGTCGTTTATAATCCGTAACTCACAAAACGCCACACTTTCGTTTTGAATACGATTATAATAATGCGATGGATTACATAAATAGATTAATAATGACAGCAATAAAGCGCTTCTAACATCGTTAAATATTAATTCTATTAATTAACGGATTAATTTTATTGTATGTTTGTATAAAAGACTCTAGCGAATATTATTAAAATAATAGCTGCACTGTAAGGTGGCTCTGTGACTTTTACGGCTGGGATCAGTTTCAGTGACAGCCGCATAATTTCTCACGGCTTCTGAAGTCCTCGCTATAGTGTAGCTGCGCGACGCGTCGTGCGGTTTCGCGTCCCTTTTTGCGCGAACAGAAACATGACTCTCTCGAGAGTCCTCATCCCGGGAAGGGACGTTTAGGCAGAGTATATTTTTCTACCATCTGCACAGACCGCCGAACACATGCTTACTGTCATCCAAAATCTCGCCTTCTTTCCCGCCCGAGAAATACCGGGTGCTCTTAAAGATTATTACGTTTCTTTAAATTGACTGATTTCCTTTCAACGCAAAATAACAAATTGGGAGGATAATTTGAGGAAACGGATTTACCTGAGGGAGAACGGTCTCTCGTGCATATTTTCCACAAAAATAACATAATGCAGTCAGTTGTAAGCGGCAAAGTGTTAGAACTTTTTAGAGCGATTAAACGGTTTTTTTTGTAATCGTCATACGCTTGATTATGATCAAGGTCGACGTATTTAAAATTTTTACCGTACTCGCGCAAACGTCACTCTATCCTCGTTTCCACTCGAGCTCTAGATATTACACGCGCGATTCTCCTCGATGCCCATGCGGCGAAGACTTTTCATTGTATTTACGCTTGTCTGACCCGTTTCGCACGCGGGTTGCAAAGGTCGTCGCAGAATGTATGGCCGCTTCCGTTAGTCCGTCCGAGATACCGGTCGTCTGCACCTCTATGTACGATTATACATCATAAATATTTCCTGAATGGAGGCACGTAATGTAGATATTTAATTAGCATTCCAATTATAATTGCAATGACTTTATTTAATTCAATAAATATCCAGGGACAATGTTGAGCACGTTACTTTATATATACGATCAAGGTTGTTTGAAGTTTAATTTTTAATTATGGGATATTCGTGGCGCTGTAAATTCTGGAAGTATCTTCATCGCGATGCGCAAGTAGTATCGTCTTTTTATTGTGGGAAGCAATAGGGAGCGGAGACCGAATCCCCGTTTTCAAAGCACAAGATACGTATATACCGCAGTTTTTGTCGCTGGATTCTCTGTGAGAACCCCGCATACCGCGATGTCACACATATTACAGCCATGTTCACAATACGCGGTGAAAAACTAAACGAGCCGCGGTAGTCATAGCGGATCCGCTTAATCGAGCCCGCTGCCGGTCTACGCGGAGTTTTTTATTGCTCGGATTAGGCGGCGTGTTTGCAGAGAACCTTGGATCAATTACCGACACTTGTATTCCGTATTTTTAGCAATTAACATTGCAATACTAGACATGTGGGAGAGACGCCTAAATAGTCGTGCGTTTTAAATCTCCTTATTTTCAACTCTTTCTCGATCTTTTTATTTTCGATATTATAATGTTTGATCAAAAAAATTGACTGAATATCTTATTGAGATAATAATCTTGTTCTTGTATACACGAGATTCGCATTCTATGTTTTGTTACGCCTTCGGTCCCAGACCTGTCCTGGCCCTTGCAATATCCGGCGCGGTAGGCCGTGTTTCCGGTTTCTTTGTGATTCCACAGTGTGCGTTGTTGGACGATTCCGATAAGTTAAATTTTATATTATCCCGACTGAATGCCAAGTTTTCATCGAATGCGCACTGCTCGATGCGCTACGTTGCATTTTATATTATCAGTTGTTTTCAGTCTTCGTCGCGAATGTCGGATATTTCGTAATAATGTTTGAACAATTTTGTATTATTCAATTGAGTATTATATTTGAATTAGCTTTCTTAAAGATGAAATAAATTGCTCTTGCATCAGGAAGATGACAATCGGAAGTGATGAAATCATCGCTGGCACGACACGTAGGAGTCCGCGTGGATTTCGAAAACGTTCATTGTCCCGTAATTCCCTCGGAGTAGAAGCGTTTCTCGCATCGGTAACTCGAGGAAGGTCGAATTTACAACGCAGCGGACCTCTCTTATTCGCGTCGAGGTGCTCATAATCCAAGGACTTGGCTGCACGTCATCCTGCTTTCGGTATTTCATATCAATTAATAATCGAATTGTAAAACATCTTCGAAATACACAGCAGGAAACGGCTGAAGCTAAAATTCGTTCGTTAATAAAAACAGAAACTTGGATGAAGTCTTCTTGCGGTCCAGTCATCATGAGACGGCAATAAAATAGGCAATAATACAATTCAACAGAGATATCTTTCTCTCTTACGGTTATATATCCTGATTAACTCTCCAAGTGGCCGCGCCGCCTCAGACTCGCAATTACACGGGCATTTACTCGAGAATCATTGGTCATTACTTCGCCACTCACGTAATCAACTTAATCTCGGGCTCCTCGGGACATCCAGGTAACGCACGATTATATGCACGTACGTGTGAGAATAAGAACGTTCATCTGGCATCGTTTCCGCCAATGTAGTCTTCAACGACCAACATCGCCTGTTCTCTTCCTGCTCCGATTCTCCCGCTCACGGAAGGCGGGATGAAGAGCACACAATAAAAATTGTGTGTTTGCGATAATTATTACGTGCCGCCTCGCGCCCGCATGACGACGCGACGCGACGTGATGCAGAAGGGAAGGAAGACGGAGGAAGAGATGTAGAAAAGGAGCGGGCAATGTCTTCGTTGAATTCTTTTCAACATGGAAGAAGCCCCGTACGATGACGAACGGCGGTTCACAATAGCCTGTAATCAGGATACAGCTCATCCAAGGGTTCTTGCCCATATCCAAGGCAAAAGCTCTCATAACGCGAAATGTACAACGCCCGAGGAAAAATTGCTTTACCGTATGAAAATGATGTTTCCTTCTGCACTTCCATCTGGAGAATGGGCCTATCGATTGCGCATTGGGTGCTTTCCGTGCCGATCGGCTCGCCGATCCGGTTCTGTCGCCATCTTCAGCAACTATTTATGGAGCATCAAACACGCAGCGCGTCGTTCCTTCTGTTACGCCGAAGATAATTATAGATTATTATCCGCCTGCATTTTCTGAGGGGAACGAGAGATGAACTCTTCTGTTCGGATGGATTGGAGGCTTGGGAGTCTTTACCGAATGGACGATCTTAAGTAAACACACTGCCGTACGAAAACACTTCGGTAAAAAGTAGGAACCGCAGCCATCCTGTTTTTCATCATGAGAAATTCTTCATTGTTGACATAACCGGGTGCTCCAATCTTCCTGGATCGAGATCAATTTCGTTTACACGAGCAAATTGTTTACACGGGAAAATACGCGACATCAGACGTGATAAGGTGATGGTCTCAATTACGAATCGAGTTTTAATTGCGAATTAAATTTGCAAAATTAAATGTTTTACAGACATACATTAATAAAGTCATAAAAATTCTTTCCTTATGTTCTTTTTAATTTTTTTGTAATTATTGTGATATGAAATCACTTTCTGAATCATTGCTAATATTTGGATAAAAAACAATGGATTACCTTCAATAATCTTTCTAATAAGATCTAAAAACTTTATTAATTACTTGAAATTATGATACTCTTAGTAGATTGTATTTAGTACACTAAACATACAATAATTTACATTAAAGGCTTAACATTAACATACATTAATGTATTAATTTAATTATGCCGATCCATAATTGGGACTTACACATATATTCATAAAAACATTTTTAAATATTTTTCCTCATTCGGATTATTGAATAATTTTTGTTTAAAATTATAATATTTACTGCTTACATATTAATAACTTCTTCAAATGTTTGATCATTAAATTTATACAAATTAATGAAAATCATTTTAATTTTAAATTATCCATAATTAGATCTGTCATTTCACATATCATACTTAAGAGATAAAAATTTTCTTAGAAAGATATTTCAGACGTGTAATTCTTAAGGGATGTAGGCCATGATTTCTTCTCTTCTTCGAAAATTTCTTCTCTTCTTCGGAAATATTATCACGAAGTCATTGTATCGCAATGCTTTTATCACATTTGTAGGGGAAGAAACGAATAACTGTACGGTAAGTTCAAGATTACGACCGGAAGTGTAATATATGTTAACTACTAACAACAACAAGTAGCAATCCTCTACTACGTGTGATAAGGGATAATCGAATCCGGAAACGTCATGTCTATCTATTAAAACTCTGAAAAAACGGTTCACCTCTTTGCTCACGAAAAACAGTTACTGGAAAGGATTTCTATGAAAACATTTGATTTCATAACTATATTAAATAATATAGGAAATTATGTATAGTGTATTATAAAACAGTATATCAAGGTGTTCTTATCATTCAGCGTACGTAGAAACATTCAAATGATTATGAATTAATGCAACGAAACGTTCCTTCTAATATATTTTCTCGAGTGATGTCGATTTAATGTTTCGCGGACAGAACGCCGCACGCCGACGAGAATGCATCAATCGTTTCATTCATATTTCGTGAGGAATATCTGTGAGTAGAAAAAAAGATTTCCACGCTCGCGCCGTTATCTCGCTCAATGCACGAATCTCATTCTATTCTTACGACAGCGCTAATCACGAGTTTTATTTCTTTATGAAGGCAGTTCGTGGAAAAACGGGTAAACTGCACTGATAAGACGGTCGGACGATCAGAAAACCGCCGATTCAGTCGAGACGCTAGCGGGACAGATAAATGAAAAGAAGTTGTTCTACTATTTTATTTATCGAGAGAGAAAGAAAGAGTGAGAATGCTAAGCGTGTTCGTCGTGAAAAAAGCGCGGAAGTTGAACTACAAATTTCACTAAATTGCTCACCGCCGGAAATCTCGCTGGATCTCTAAAAATAAGTTTGGAATTTACCTCCGTTCGTAATCGGACATTGTAGCTTGGAAAAAAAATGTTTTGAAGGGATTAAAAGGATTAAAGCATCTGTCTGAAGAAGGGGTTCCACAAAATCTCCCTTCCAAAAAAATAATTAAATAGAAAAATATATATCCCGAAATGCTGTCTAAAAAAAAAATATCAAGCTAAAATAAAATGATGCAATAAATTTAATAAAGGGGTTGACGATTAGAAATTAGATCGTTCTTCAGTGGGACTTCTCCACTTGGCAAAACTCATCCGGCTCACCCCATCGAGCGTTCTCGTCCTGTTCAATGCCACCGCACGATAATTCCTAATTGAAATGCTTGACCATTATCGCGCGGGAATGACGTAGCGGCAGCATCCGCGATTTAACACTTCAGTCGGCAGTCGAACCGGAATTCATTGCTTAACGCCTGAGATAATCGGCATATTACGCAATATGACGTCTGTTCACTTCCCAAGTGCATTTCGACGATCGGATTATACGCGACGTAACGCGGACACGGTGAAACGTGAAACCGTAGAGATGTAGGAAAATATCGATACGTCTCACGAACAGACATTACGTGATTCACCACGTGATCTGTCGTGGATGATTTCATGTCGCAGAAAATCTCTCGATATGGTATGAGGAGAATACTGATGATTTCTTTCTGTGGAATGTACAACACAGTTTTTTTTTAATATCTGCGAATTATTTTTAGTTAGTAGCTAATAAATAAGGTTAATAAATAATTAAGAAATAATTTTATATCTTTACTGATATCTTTACTATTCGGAACGAACAATTTTATTGCAGTATCGAAAAATTTTGCTAGATGTACGGATCAGAAAATAATTTTGTTGAACTATTAAGATTATTATGTAAGACATTCAAGCATGATGATACTGCTGCAGAAAGTTTTGGCATTCTAGCAGCCAATTTAAACGTCCAATATAAATTTTTTAACGGTTCGATGTAATTATTTTCAGATCCGTATTTCAGTAAAATTGTTCTTTCTCTGTGATGTACGAAACATTGAAAAGAATTCATGAATTCCGCCTCTAGCGAATCGAGAGCGAGTGCATTTCATTCATAAGGCTCAAGAATTCCTGAGCCGTGAATGTCGTCAGAGATTGGTCACGGGCTACTGGTGAAAGCACTCGCGGAGCCGGCCGCTCGCGCACGCGAAAGTGTTCATCCCGCGAGTAACACTCATTCACGCTACCGCGAATTATTGCCTGGTTAAACTTGGGCGATCCGAAAGCGTGATGTACGCGCCGTTAAATTAGATGTTTTACACGCTCGTAAAACGAACCGAGCTTCGATAATGTGCAAGAACGAGAAACGGTAGAGACGGCGTGAGCCATAAATTGCATACAGGAGGGATATAAAAAGTATTGTAAAAGTTTCTTAATTCGTGGCTGAAAATCATAATGTAGGAGCAAACGATAATACTCTACTCATATAATTTCGCAATGCTTACAACAGTCTGTAGGTTTTTATTTGTATTAAAAGTGATTTGTATCCGAAGTGAGGTAATGCTTTATTCCCGGTGACATTCTATTTATGGATGAAGATTTAACAAGGTTTTCTTAGCGTTTCTTATTATCTATAACTTTTTAGTAATAACTCTAAAGAGACATCACACATGAGATTACATCGTTTTAAAGGAATACTACGAGGCATTGATTAATATTGATGACCCTATTTAGATTACCAATATAAAAGGAACTTCTGTACTAGTGGATTTATTAGTTTCAGGAATCAGTTGTAATACGATAATCAAAGACGCATACGAACGATCCGCGAAGAGAATTCTTCGAACAACATTCGAAGCTGTAACGTTAGCGTCTCCAGTCCTGCATACTATTACGCGCGAACGCGTGCTAGTGCATTTGCAATACATCATCGGCTACTTGCCAACCAAAGCGTCAAAAGGTCTTGTGTCACCACGAGACTACGAAATATCCAATCGTGTCACCGCGTAGGACGTGAAATTGCATTCTGGGAATCCGCTTGAATGTCCTTGATTGCTCAAACTGGGAAAGTATCGGAATCTGTCATATCCTGTCACGTGAAAGGTCATCGTCGTGCTTGGCAATATTGTGTCACAATGAAGAAATATGTATCACATGCCAGATATGTGACTGAACGTTCTTGAGTGTCTTCTGAACACTCACAAGACATTTAGTAAATTTACAAAACCGATGAAATGTAAAAAGTGAATTATAAATTTATTAAAAAATTTCAATTGTAAATTTATAGTATAACTTCAAGAACAAAGATGTATTTCGAAATGGTATCACACATAATTATTTCTTAAACGGGTAATCGCTTGCAAAAGTCGCATTATGCAACAATCCGTGAGTCATCCGTGCCTTTGTTTCTACAATTATTAAAGATCTTTTCTCAACCGTTTTTCCTTTTCAATGTACATTCAACATCTGGCCGATCGACAATTGCGGTTTGAGCCTCCAGTGCAGATGGTCAAGCTTCTCGTTTGTACGATGCCGAACAATACTGATTGTTACACTTAAAATTCTTACGGCTCCGTCAGCCTTTATGGACCTCGCATAATAATGGCCTAACATCGTATGCACAATGCTGCATAGGCGGGAAGGGGTGGTACAGAGTGATCGAAGGAGTTAATAGACATTTAAGCTCTATTCTCCATAACTTACACACACACATGTGTGTATAAAATGCTACAGAATATTTGGTTATTTTATCGGTTCTGCTATTATAATTATTATAAGTATATGCATATAATATTGATTCTATTAAAAAATTAAATTTATAATATGATATAGATTCAAGACCGCGACTTGTATATAACAAATTAAATATAATAGGCCAAAAGACAGTCATAGCAAGATCTTGGTACTGAAATAATTTTCGGTTAAAAAAAAACTAGCTCTTGAAAATGAAACATAATTAAATTGAATTTACTTAATTATTTTATTTTTAATCAAAAATGTTTCTTTATTACTAATGCATAAACGACTAATTTGCCGTCTATAAATAATTTTTAGATTAAAATATCGAACGTGTATTCGCCTTATTTAGTACAACTGGAAAGTGGGTTTTTAAAAGTCCACTTTCGTAACGGTACGTCTTTCCTCGCGACTGTACAGTAAGGAAGAAAACACAACTGCGGGCAAGTGCCTGACGAAAGAAAAATTACACGGTGCGACGGGACACAGGATGAAATGATTAATTCCTGCGGTCGCGAGGAAGTAAAATGTGGGACCTCTGGATCGGATCTTCTCTCGCTTCGGCCAAAAGCATAATGATGTGCGAACAGGTTCCCTCCGCCGTGACTCTGGGAAGTTTAACGCCTGGGACGAGAGCGGACGCGTGCGTGATGTTTCCTGACCGCGGCGTGAAACCGCAGATCATCCTTTCTGTGGACGCGATACTCGACGTAATATCGTGGCGAAAGCGAATCATTGTGAATGCCGAAAATTGTGGTGGAATCGCATGAAAGAACAGCATTGATCGACATTCGACAAGGACGCGAAACTTCGGAATAGAAGGATCTCAGTATTGCCCCACGATGTTTCGTGCGACCATTTATTTTGCCCCCATCATTCATTTGGTTGCGAATTACGTATAGCGAAAGAATGTTCGCATTTGTATACCCTCTCGACGTAGTTCTTTGTCGTGCACTTCGGTCAGTTCTTGCACGTGCATTTTAAAGGGAACCAGGTGGCGCGGAGAATTTCTTCTTTATATACTTATACCCAATATATCTCCTACCTACATTTGTATTTATAGCAGTACCGAATGATACGTGTCTTTTTATACGTTTCGACGCAAAGTTTCGAGCAAACGGAAGTAGTCGCAGTGCGTTATCGCCACCGATCGCCACTTCACGCGCTATGAAGGCCACCGGGGCATAACGTTTGTTCTGGTCGCAATAATTCCACGCGCGCGGCGAGCGAATGCAAACACGGTTATCGCGGCGACTCCGCAAGCGTTGATATCACGCGCTGTGATATACCGCGGCCGGCGAGTCGCGTTGGCGAACGAGAAAGGGGAAACCGAATGAAGAAACTTACTACAACGGGGACGAAGGGCGGGCGAGGGGTGGTCGGAAGAAGGAGTGAATGGGAGCACTGTGCGCCAGATGGTTTGGTGGCGTCGTCGCATCTCGACGCCGCACCGCCTATGTCGATTCGGTTCCGTTGGCTATTTCATAATAACCGGGAGAGACCCTCGCATCGGCCGCATAATACGAGAGGCACCACTGACGATAACTGTCAAGCGACTGACCCCTGACAATCCGTGCCGTTTTATGGAGTCGGCCAGTTTATCGCCCCGCGAGATTTTTTCCCCTACACGTCCGAGGGAATCGGAAGGAGCGTGGGCGTTCGTTTGTTCCTCGACGATGTAGAAAATCCGCGGAGTTATGGCAACGTCCTCTGATGATGAATAATGAAATAAAAGAGGGAACGGCGCAAATAACGATGAAATTGATTTTTGCTCGAATTAAAAATAAAGAATTTGTATAAAATGTGTTATAACAAAATATCTGCTTACAATTAAATTGTATATAATATCCAATAGTTTTTGAACTTAAATATGGATTTGATATTTAAATTTAAATATGAATTTAAATGTCTGAATATAATATAAGAGTGAATTGCATCCTTTGAAAGTCAACCGACGAGATGCACAGGACTGCATGTCAATGATCATGCTGAATAAGATGCAAGCAGTTGATCCGGAGAACGGACCGCCTGCCCGATATTCAAAAGCTGACCGGATGAGACTTATACAAGGATTCAAAACAACCGGAAGTTCTGCGTGCCTCATACAAATATGATAGTATATGGATCCAAAGCGGATCAGCCGGATAAAATGAGATAAATAGAAACAATTCAAAATCGAAATGTGCGCGTCCACATTAGATATTTGAAATTTCCAATTTAAAATAAAAATGATGTATTAGACAGCTTGGACGTAATAATTAGAATAAAGGAAAAGAAGACTAAAAATGAAGATACATCCTTAACTAAGCTATTTATATTTTTTAAAAATTATTAAGTAAAGTAAGGCCAATAAGACTAGCAAAAATTTTTTTAATTTATACGAGCTGACTCTATATTTTTAATTTATATGTAATAAATCGTATTTTTACTTAAGGAGATATATACTTATTATGAAAACATGGTCACATGTTTTTAAAAACCTAATTCGAACAGTGACGTTACTTTATATTATTTTTAAATAAAATTTAAGTGTCAAATAGAAAAAAGTATGATTTTTACAATAGAACAAACACGATTTATCTCTTTCCGTTTTTCCACAAAAATTCGCAAAGTTAAGGTTTCATACATTAAGGACAAGATACATATGCTTATATCAAACTAGAAACTGAGGTTGAAATTGAATTGGAATTTGACCAATCAAAACAAAGTTCACTTGAGATTGATTATTTTTCTTCTGTTTGATTAAATTCCAATCTCTAGTTTGATATGATCTTTAATTCGTCTAGGCTGTAATTCATATTTAAGTGCGTAGTAAAAGATATTTAAAAAAAAAAAAACGTCTCGCTTTACAGCTGTCCAGCTTTCTCTCCTCGTAATGCGATAATGCACAAAACATAATTACAGCATTATAGAAAAAAAAATGATATAGAGATCTTCCATTAGAGACAATTAAACTATCAGCACACTTATTGTTACATGTTTTATCGTCCTGAACTGTCGGATCGAGCGCGCATTGCACATGTTGGTGCATCGACAGGACGATGCGACGCGATGACGGTCAGCGTACCGTGTCTCGCGCACGTGTGAGCTCCGGAGCTTTGTGCACGCACACGTGTGAACCATCGTTGAAACGCGTAAACGATTGTAATACACGGCGCAGTAGCGTACATACATGTTACGGCGTATTATGAGTTAAACAACGTAATGATAGCCACGGCGCCACGGCATATCTGCGTCTGTGGAGTACCTATCGGGTGTCAGAAGTGACAATGCAGTCACAAGCCATTCGATTGCATGTGAGATAATATTATTATTCATTAATTTGAGTACAAGTGTATCCTATCTTCCTCAAATTAAATCATCACTGAGACTTATTTGTACATACGTCTCCTTAATCTTAGCTTAATGATTCCAATGATACTTGTGTGATCGTGAATAGGACTGATACGAGTGGTGACAAATAAGTGATATTCTAATTATAGGTATGTACGGCGGCAGTATATCATTCGTCCTTCCTAATAGCTATGAATAGGGCATTCAAAATTAATTAGTGCTATCTCGCAGAATTGTACCAGTGAATGAAAAATGCGTTCGTAAAGCATTACGATCAATTGTAACTTTAATAACATAATGACTAATGTGGCGCCACAGCGATATCATACATCTTTTCCCTACGCTGTAATGGGTGATGCAGAAGAAGTTACATTCGTACAGTAACAAATGAAATGAATCAAATCTTATTAAATTTAATGTTTCTGATGATATTTATAACACATCACGAAAGGTGTCTCCATCATTCGCGACATAGAGAAAATTATGTTTCGGAGAAATAATCTCATCATTGACGACTAGATGTGCAATAGTGATGATAAACATCGTAAAAAGAAAGGAGCCGAGCGCCTTTTTTATCGTTGACGGACAAACTGCCTCAATTCCGTAGTTCCCTACGCCCCCGACGAAAGAGTTAAAGCACGAACACGACACTTCCGGTGCAACGAACCCGTCGAACTCACTCGCAGCTTATTACGACACCAATATTAGTTTTACGGCGAACCTCTGGAAATAGTTCGGTGGATATACGTCATCGAAGTCTCGCGGCGTTCGACAGCCCTATATATAGGCGTTGTTGCAACTGCACAAAAAGGAATTTATTGACCGCAGGTGCGCGCTGCACCTGCGTTTTCCGAACCTCCAGCGGCGCCATCATGAGAAGTGATTTTTTTCTGTTCTTTGATAACATATGCATGTCCATCGGCTATTGAGGAAAACTTTAATTTACGATAATATGACATTTCAACTTATTTGGAATTCACTGATTCGAAAAAGCATTGCTAGCCAAGGTTAAATTTCTTGTGACGAATTTTGTTTTCGTCATGGAGTACGACTTATTGACACTTGGTCAAGTGAAGTCAAGAGGATGGGTTAAATGAGACGGAGCGCGTCATCGTGCTTCGCCGCTCGCTTATTTTCGATCCGTAAACGATAATTTGAAATCCCAATGACATTTCGCAGAAAGAACAGCAATTTCATCTGCAAATCACAAAACTGATATATCTACAAAAATCTTAGTCGATTCAAAAACGGATTTGTCCAATTATAAACGTGTCATAACAACTTCCATAGTTTCAACATTCAGATAATTACGCGAATTAATCACATGAATTAATCAGAAGTGAATTTTTGTGTCATAGATAATAGTTTTAGTTATCGAAATTTTTATAGAGATATGAAGGTAAAGGCGTGACTTAAAAATTATTGCTAACAAAAGAGATCAGTGCAGTCTCTCTCTTCGTATAAATTTCATGGCATGCGACTCCTGGCGCGACGTTGCATTATTCATGGTAACTCCCGTACCTTAACTCACGATAATCCGCCCTTGTCGGTGTTATCGTCGCAGTTACGCTGGCCGCAGTCAGGTGTGCGTCCAGCGGAAGACTTCGTCGGTGCATTGACTGGGAACAAGGGCGAGTTGGCGGTCGAGATACGAAGCGTGGCGACGTGATTGGACGAAAGTCGAAGGAGTCCGGCACAAAGGAAAAACGGCGACCGTGATCGTGCTCGCGGATGCACGACCGTGCTCCCTTTGAGCCCTTTCGTGACTCCCGCGAATTATCCCGTGCGCCCGTATCACTGCGAAAAATGATGTATCGCTAGGTAAATTATAGAGTGGCGTCGAATATCGCTTTGATATGTATCATAAAAAAAATGGCAAGCTTCTTTTTCTTTGTCCTCTTTCATGGCCAGTTATGCATTGCTTTGTTATGATTTAACAGCATTTTTTTCGTAACTTTAGTACTTATTTTTCCCTTAACAAAATTCTGATGAAAGAAAATAATATTTTAGAGATACTTAACACTAGGCATTAAGAAATTCTAGTAAATGTACCTTTATTATTTTTATTAATATAAATATAGAAAATTTTGTGTTTTAATTAATTTGGACTATTATATATTTGTTGTATAAAATTTATTTTAATAAATCTACTAAATGTAATATTTAATAGAAATGGACGTAATATTTAATATGTTACACAGCAATAAATTATAGAAGACCGTTGATGTATAATCCACTACTGTTCTACGAATATTACATCTTCAACACTTGAGAGCAGACGAAAAGCTTTAATGGGTGTTTCGGCACGCGTACATGAAGAACGCACTGTCCAACGACGAGCGCCAGCTTGTACTTTACTGTGCTCTGCACATTATACACTTTAGAAGATAAATTATCACTCTCACACACAGTCGTGTTGACGCCAGATAGAGCAGAGAAACAGACTATCTAGGCTAGTTTTATGAACAATGATGTTACATAGATAAAGTCAGTGTCATGATATATAAATAATATAGAAGTTTGATTGATGAGAGCTGCTTTTAAGTGAAATAAATTTAAAGGAACGTTAAGCTATCAGAAAATGTTAACAACGTAACATTTGCAAAGTAGAGTTTGATAAGTATTAAAAAATGTTTCGATGCAATTGTGCATCTAAATGTTTCCGCTTTCCAATCGACACTTGAAGTAGATGCATTTAATTGAGCCAAATTTAATAGTACATCAACTTCCGTTCGTATAGTATGACTAATCGTCAATCTAAATTTAAGCCATTCAATTGATTTATGTATTCGAGTGAGTCTAATTCAATTTAAATACAGCTTATATTTATCCTGATGTTTATCTGCAAATACTTATGCAAATCAAATTATTGACAATTTGATTTCTTGTAGAAGCTTATTAATAATAATAAAAATGTAATAATCGGGAAAGTGCGTAATATATTAATTCAATATAAAATTTTATAATAAATATATCTGATGGCACGCAATACGATTGGACAAAGATTATGACGTGAATCAATACGTACGCCAATGCAACATGTTTCGCGGTCGCAATTACGAGTTAATTTGTCTTCCGTCTGGAAGGGCGTTTTGATGAGTCGCAAGTATGATAACTATGCTTGTTTCCCTATTTCACGAGATCACTAGCGTGACACGCTCGATGAGATTAGAGCAGTATCTACGGTCAGGCCAGCATAGGAGAGGATGCTTTGTCGCTCTTCCACACTCTACAAACCGGATGCGAGCATTCCACGCACGGCGGCTGTGTCGCTAATAATCGCGCGCGTGTTGGTGGTAACGGGGGACTTAAAGTTAGACGAGTTGTTCTCGTTTAAAACAATCAGCAGGAGAGGAAGGACCAATTATACGGACCTGCGACAGTCTGTCACCGACCTTCTGCTTCCCTTAATGTCGGATCAGGCAACAAGTATAAGTAATCAAAACAACATGCTTAAATGTATGTAAATAATTCGTTAATCCCATTTCTTCAGTAGAATTGGAAAATAAAAGAATATTGACTGAATAATTGAAACGATTTTGTAATGGTGTATGAATATCGAGGAAATAAAATTCGAGAAAATATTTTATAATTATCTTAGTATAATGAAAGGGGTTTCAAGTTTGTAGCATTAAATTTTACTATTTTTAAGTTAAGAGTTAATTCTAGAAAATTTTAAATTGCAAAGTGCTCGCGATTTATTTTTGATGATACATGAAAAAGTTTTATCATTTTATAGTTAATGAGTTAATGATAATTACAGAATATATTTTCATTTTCGCTCAATATTAGATACAATCGATTTAAACATCGTGTACATCATAAACCATCCTTTATCTTGCTCATTATATGAACAATTCAGTCGCGGATAATTGTGCCGAGCTGCCGAGTTCGCTTGGAACATCCGTTTCACGAAAGTTGCTGGATCGTTAGATTGTTACATTAAGTGTGCACAAAGTAGCATTATATGTCTGTATAATTGTCTGCCGCTGGTAACAGCGTTTCTCTAGGGAAGCACCGCTTTCACGCATCCTGTGAAAAGAAACTATTTTAACATGCATATGTAACTATTTTTTTATTGCAAGCTAATGAATTGAAGATCAAAAATGCGATCGTGCTAATGTTTGCGCATAGTAAGATATGCGGTAGATAAAGTAACAGAGTTTCCTGGTGGGCGGTTCTGTTTCCATTTCCTTGTGTTATACGTTTCACATAACTACTCAATATTTTTCTTCAACAATATTTATTTTTTACATGTTGTAGAATTGCTACATCCTTGAAAAAACTTTCTTTGTAACAAAATACTTTTGGGATATTTCCCGTGAAGAGTACTTCACCCTAAAAGCTGAACGGCGGCACTTTCTTCGCAAAAGGGAGACACTCCGCCACAGCTGTCTTATTCTTTTAAAAACGCGAAACCGGCACGCGACACCATGTCCGTTCCGCCTTTTGAGAGGCGACAGGATGTAAACTCGAAAACGATCCATATCCCGTCGGTCCACTACACATAGTCGGGCTCGTTTCTTTATAAAAAGTGGTGGAAGTGAAACAACTGCCTCTGGGTACTTCCATTGGTCACGGATTACTCTTGGCGATGTTTTGTATACACAGCTGCATTATTTGTCGATGACTTTTTTTCTTTCTCAGGAACATCAATGAAACTTTCTCTCGCATCTTATGAAAACAATTTGCAAGAATTCAGCGAGAATTGAATTGAAAAATCGCGTGAGCGAGAGAAATCTTTGCGGAAATTTTTCGCGCGTCGAGAAATTCCACGTAGCAATTCTTGCAATTAATTCTACTGCTTCCCTATAGTTCATTGCTGCAACGTATTATCCGATTCATTCATAATGATGCATTGCACGTATGTACATCATTACCATCAATTCGCTAGAGTAGATGATGACTTTGTTATTATCGAAATGAATACGTGAAATTATATATATAGATATATATGTATGTACACTTACACCTTCTCCTTTTTGATTTACCAATTTATGTCATTGATACTATGTGAAAGCAAAGCGACCCATATTAGATGTACCAGAAACATCAAACAAGTGCTCATGTTAATGTTCATGGATACCACATGTGCGTCTAGCAATCAACGTATTAATTAACAAGTCCGCTTCTTCTAAGCCCCCGATACAATGGGAAAGAGCAGCTGAAGCGATTACAGAATTCGAGAGTATTTCTCGTTGATTACCAAATCAATTGGCGAGAAATGTTTTAAGTCATGCATCCGGTTTAAAGAATGGTCGCTCGTGGCACGTCTATCACGCGAATTGCATCCTCGTGACGGCACGCGCATGCACTCGCCCATGCAACGAGTAGTAACAACATGCGGTTTCGCTTTCATCTTACGCGAGGAGGAGGAAGAAGCCCCGATACCATATGGCTCCAGAAGAAGCTTACGCATGTCGCGGACGGACGGCGCGTTCGCAGGAAGGAAGCTTTCCAGCATGACCGTATTATGTTCCACGTACCGAGAACACATTGCGAAGAACACACGGGCCACAGCGTAAAAGCGGGGCACGCGATGAGGGCACGTGCCCCCCTTTTCTTCTTTAGGACATCGCTGTTCCTTTGTGTTGTCGCTTGAAGGGCCGGAAACGGGTGTCAATTGTCAGCTACTCGCTAGACGTCCACGGCCGGCCACGAGCCTTCAGTCAGCGAATTTGAGAAGGCGCGCCTCTGTGTGGTCCTTCGCGAATGGCTTCTTATCAGGATGCGAGTGCATTATGCAGAGGTACAACGTACATACAAATATCGTATCGATTGACGGGTCTGTCTGTGTCTTATCGTCAGTCTCTTAGCGGTAACTCGAGATTTTTAATCGTCACACTTGAAACATATCCGTTTGTTCTTTGTCTGTGTGATTCAAAGTTATTACGTCAGATTTATCCAATAATTACAAAAGTAGAAAATTTTTCAAAGTAAATTAGCATGGATAATATTAATGTCGATATGCCGGATGTTTAATGTCAAGATCATTAGACATCGGGGACACCTGCTGTTAATTAATACGGACATGACAGTCAATTTAGAACAGTGTAAACATCATCATTACCTTTTTTATCGGCTCTCATTGGCTAATGTTATTTCTTTTATTTTATTTTTTTTTTGGATTCATAAAACGCTGAAAGCATTGTCGATAAAATGGAAGTGGATAAATCTGCCGTTACAACGGTAATCCATAAAAGGAGATCGCAAGATAATCTTGACCCACACTACATGGCATTGCCTCGTCATCATTATTACCGTCATCAACTTCATGCGATGTTGCATCCTCAATTTTATAACCCAAATGCAACAGTTTACTGTTCCGTGGAAATAGAACATAAACTACGCACAATGTTGCAGTAATATTCGAGTTTTACTTCCGTCACGTGCGAATGGATAATAAACTGGACTATAAACGAAGATAAAAATAAGTTCCTGCTTTTAATACGGTCTTTTGATTTTTATAGAATCGTTGTAGCGTAAATAACGTTAGCCCGAAATTGCCGTCGGATATAATATGTATGTTTGTTGCAACTAACCAAATTTAGCGACGTTTTTAAGAAATCTCTCCGAAATGTTTGACTCCGGCGATGCAAGCGACAGTGATTGACCCCCGCGTGGAATTCCTGACCCCGAGGCGATGGGTTCAGAGACTCTGCAGTTGAACTCGGCACGCTCGATTTAGGGTCGTCTTCTTCCTGGCGAGGAGAACCGTGAAAACCGACGCCTTCATGCTAACAGCAGATAGGGGTTCTCAGCACGAAAAATAAAATATAAGAGTTCGTTATGCAAAGCTTAAATTACAAGTGCCAATTAAGAGAGATGGGATAATCAAAAGAAAAAATACCGCTCTTAATTAATCTCACCAGCCCGCCAATAAATAAACTGTGAATTCAGCTTCTTTCCCGAGAGAGAAAATTAATTGTTTGACTATGCAATATAATTTAATAACGTATTATAATTTCTGGGAATGAATTCTGGGAACCATATTGTACTGTACACTGCAATAGGAGACAATCTTTTTATTTTATTTAATCACTGTAAATAAAACTCTCGCAAAATTTCTTTTTCACACGCAATTATTTAACATGTTCTTATTCTAACAAACAAATCATTTCGAAATTTCTCAACTAATAACGATAAACCAGCCGTGACAGAAATAATTTTCAGCGATTTCTGCGTTTCTTTCAACGAAACGTCAGGCTTCTCAGATAGACCAATGTCGTGCTCGCAGGAACAAGCTCGTTACCCAATCCTCGCGACAGTCAATCCTGTTATAGATCGAAATTATGTAAACTGGATCGTGCGACAATACGCGGCGCAATAGAAGAGGAAGTCGCACGGGTGACGTTTCTGCTGCAGCCACCAGTCAAATCCTCACCTCGCGGTTTTTTTCCAGTCACATGATTTTTCACCGAGCGTGCGAAGTATGCGTCGTTCGGCAACAATTATGCCTCCCATGGCTTTCGTGGCGAGCATTGTCTCGCGTCGGGAAAGTGGCGCGAAAGTAAGAACCCGCCGAGGAGATATCCGCCGAGAGGTTTCTCAACGCGGATCCGAGCGATAACGCGATCTCGCGGATCGCTGGATCGGCGAGTGATCCTGAAAGGACGATTTACGTGGGATCTGTGAAAACGGAGAGAGTACTGGCGATTGTGCTCGGGTCAATCGCGAACCTCGCGGAGTTTAATGACTGCGACAGAGAGATCGTTCAGAATTAATTAACATAACGAGCAGTTTGTCGAGACCGCGTTAATTGTTAGAAATTATATGGGGTCTGCTGGATTTAATTGTAGTCGGTCGTTTAATTGAATGTACAGTTGCGCACCGGGTAGCAATTTCAATTACAGTTAACAGACATCGACTCTCAGAACAGTGTTATCGATATTGTCCGCGTGTGCTAACAACAGCAGCGAAAGGTTATGTCTTATCGCGACGATGAGTGTCATATGATTGGCGAATTAATTAAAGCCGATGACACTCTCGAAATCCTATATTATCTGCTGACAATGTTCAAGGTGGCCGATGGCGGTTCCGCGAGATATGCTGCGGTCAAATTATATGCGATCAGCAAAGCTTTTGTTAGCGCGTACTGCAGGTGTGGCTGAATATCATTTTCATTATTGATCGCAGACAAGCAAAAATGAATATTCTATTATATGCTGATAAAAATTATCATCTGTAATCTATCCGTTCTCTAAACCATCTGTGTTCTCGCATACCAAAGGAACGATTTTGCTGAAGTATCTAAACATTTAACTGGATACAGAGATGAAAATAATTTTATTGGACCATCAAAATAATTGTGACGGATGTTCAAATACGGTGAGCAATGCTGCAAAAAGTTTTGACATTCTAGCAATCAGTTTAAGAATCCAACATAATTATTTTGATGGTTTAACAAAATTATTTTCAGATCTGTAAATGTGTCCAGCTAAACTTTTAGATACTTTAGAAAAACCGTTCTTTCAGTGCGAGAAATTAAATTCCGTTATCTTTGTGCCAATTTAAAGACAACAGTTACGATAAAAGTTATAATTAAAAATAATTGTGAGGAAGAGCACAATACGAATTAAAACGTTCTGGTGGCTCTAGAAATGTCTGTTTTACGCTTTTAAACCGCAATGCGATGTTTATTGGATCATCTCCTGCTGATAATTATTCCTATCCAGAATCTTTAAGCAGTGCACAGGGCAGAGCAGCGTTTCTTCTTCTTTAGAAGTGAGTTTTTGTTTTATGCCCGTCCTCGGGCCCTTCTCCGACCGGAAGCTGAGAAGAGGATAAATGAGAGGGGACACGTGCTCGAGTAACGACGACAGTACCTGAAGACTTCACAGGGGAAAAAATGGCAGCTGAGGGCCACGAAAAGCACGTGCCACGCATGAAAGAAGAGACGCAGGATTCAATGGAGCGTGCCGGGATAAGAAAGTTATTATGCACGAAACTCCTACCTGGGACACTAGCGGTAGCCATTGAAACCGCTGTTTCACGGGTTACGTGGGGTTGCATGGAAATGAACGAGCGTCGTCCACCTCGAATACGCCGAATTTACAATGTGCTCGCGATTGCCTAACATTTCAACTGACAACGAGATAAATTAAATCTATACATTAATATGAATATCTAAGGAAGTTCAAAAATTAATTGTCTTGAGATTTTGGTGAAAGGTATCAATACATAAATTACTTAATTATTTAAATTTACTTAAATATTATTTAAAAAATATATGCATATATATAAGCATTGCATATAATGATGTATGATAAAATTTAAAAATTTTTATCTTGCCAAAAAAATCAAGAAATAATAATAGCACTTTAAATAAATCTTCATAATTAAAACGTAGAAATGCTGGGAGATTATACTGGATTTCTGTAGCATATTGTTCCACGTGAAGCAAGCAGGCGCATAATTTGCGACACTATCGCGATCCGAGCAATTGAACGTGACCTTACATTATACACAATATCAGCGAAAGTCCGGTGCGTGTTGACGGGCGGACTACTGTCCACAATTTATCGATTAATTTTGCAATTTTCAAGTAAAATACTCAGCGCGAGACTGTTATCGTTATGTACAATTTTTTTCATTATTTAACTCGATTGCCGTTCGAGCGGAATACTACGCTCATTTTATCAACTGGAGAACAAATATTATAAATAGACGGCGCCATGCGAGAGACAACACGCATTAAGAATAATATAACTTAGTGGAGGCGACCCAGACGTCACTCTCCCCTAGTTATATTTAATGTAAGATGTCTAAGAGAATAAGTGATGAATGTTTAACTAATATTTACTTTGAAAGTTGATGCTTAAACATATTGAATTTTTATTATTTAATTTAATCATACATTTGCTATAATCATGCAATTGTGAATAAAATACAATTTTTATCTACGTTAATTAAAAGTGATAAATAATTATGAGAAAATACGTATATAAAGTGATATTTATAAAAGCGTGGAAATAATTTTAATGAATATTTTAACACTCATTAAAACTTATTACGCAAAGGTGAGATAATCTATTAATTAAAAAACGCTAATAAGATAAGAGTTTTTTTTTTATTAAATTGTGTCGCTTACCTTGCTTTGAAATGAATATATGTATAACGGGTGACGTTTCAAAGCGAGCATTGAGAACCGATAACGATAAACTTATGATAAAGATGACTATATTTAGAGTGCCAACGAGCTGTTGGTAGAACAGGACGAATCAGAACAGAAGGCAGACAGAAGTCAAAGAAAGCAATGACTGATTTACCGGTTTCAAACGTACAATTAACGGAACAGAAGTTCTAAACTGTATCTATGGCGTTCCTCCTTTGCGAAGAGCAAGTTCGAGATTTTTATGGATTCCAGCTAAATTGGAGACCCTTATTACGACGGCATCCCGTGACATATGGCGCCCACTATTCCATTCTGTGCTTCATTTTTTGTCGCACTGTGCTCGATATGGCGTATTACCGGCTAAATTTCGGGACTTCCTCCGCTTCTTCGAATTCCTCAATCTGGCTTTCCTATTAGAGCTTCGATTTACAGAACGAGTTTTTAGGGCGATGTAAAAATACAAACGTGTCCTCCTCACATGGAATCCGTCGTTAACTATGTAATTAACGAAAATAAAAAGACGCAAAGTCGTCGGACAACTTATCTCCGATGTATAATTACGATTTCTTTTAGGAGGCAATCGATTAAATACCGATCTGTAGATTCACAAAACTCGAATAACGAGACTAGATATTACCGTAATGTATACGGAAAAAAAGCTTTTATTACATTCATGGAATTTGAGATTCTTTGGAGTATATAATGAATTTATTTACACTAATAACAAGTTTTTTCCGCATATGATAATTGTAATATTAAAAAAAAATCATGCAAATTGATTATACAAGACTGTTGAAAAATTGAATACTTTTTTCATTTAATATTTTTTATTATCCTAAATTTCATCGTGTATATAATCACGAAGCTAATTGTCCGGACATAGGATATTGGAAATTTATTTTATGCTACAAATTCAAATAAGTAGAGCAAAGAAGGAGGAAGTGGAATACCATTTTGTTTTTTTTTTACTCAGTAAATATTAACGTGATAGTTCTTATAAATATCAGTTTGTTAGCCACAGAGTTTTACAAATCACTTTATAGATAAAAGTTCATTGGATATATAGAACGAAAGTAATTTAGAATTTATTGAAGAGGAAAAAAGATACATTTGTGAAATAGGAGAAGGGTCGCATATTAACGACTGACGTCATAAAAAGCACTTTTTATAAAAAATCACAAATTAATGATTCTTTGTAGATCTTACACACTAATAAGTGCCACAAAATAAGATTTTATGAACATTTTAGAAAATATATTTTATTTGAAAAAAATATTTTTTAAAATAATTTCTTTACTGCTAGTAAGCATTATGTAACATCCACTATGAGCTTGTAGATTCGTAAAAGCGATCTGACGTTCGTAATGCAAATGATTCACAACCATTTCACGACCCCTCTTATTACATGATATAAATTTACATGCCGAATTCACACATTACGGCACACATTAAATTCAATTATATTATTTGAAAGCCACATTCAAGGTCTTCAATTTAGACTAAAAAAGCAATATCTAACTTCTCAAAATTATGTATAGATAGAGTATATATCTATAAAAATTGCTGCTACCTGCAAAACAGAAATCCAGCTTTTATAAAAACACAGTGAACAATAATGATCATTGTAATACAATAGAAATAAAGTAATTTTAACGGTTGCTCTTAAAATTCAATGAAAATTATATGACATCATGGAACTCCACACATATCTCATGACTTCCATCTTTCTTCTATTAAAATTTTTTTCAGAGAAAACTCGATTGAAAGTAAAAATTCATGCCAGTGATGATTTGACATCAAAAATATGTTTTCGATTTATAGATCGCCTTTAAAATAAACTCTCAATATCTTGTGTCTGGACAATTAGTTTCGTCACTGTTCTATTCTAAAGTTAATATTCACACTCTGGCAACTGCCATTATCTCGATGGCAAAAAACTCTGCATCCTATTACCTGGCTGTAACGTAAGATCAAGGGCACGAAAAGTCAGTCTGCACGTTATCAAAATCTCTCCCGTGGTTTTATAAATAGCGACAGTGATATCATCGCGCACATTATGCAAGGTGAGTTGCACTTTGATAATCCCGACCGAGGTTTGAATACATTTCGAAGAACAAAGTGTTCTTAAGTTCGCTAAGCTGAGACACAATAAAATAACTTACGAAACAAGGAAGTATGTTTAATAATTAATTTCTCTAATTCCTTCTTGGTATTAAGTACTGATATTACAACTCCGTAGATAGGTGATAAAAATTTGAGATGATAGTATTGACTGCGTGATGTCAATCGTATGCGCAAGCAATACTTTGAACCCGAAGAAACATCAAACCGAAATATCTCGAGACGTATTTCTGTCTGCTCTGTATAACCGCGTGCGAGATATGAGAGCCTACCGCTCGTAACGGAGTGTCGTATGTCCTTCTCGATCCTGACGAGGCGCAGGCCTTGCTTTGACACTTGCATGCCTTCTAGCTCCCGCGTTATTTTCCCTTTCATTAGCCGCCAGTCAGCTGAAAACATGGTCGATCGACTGTCCTCACCAAATGATTCTCGATACAGTTTTTCACAAAGTGACTTCTGTCGTTATTAATTTCCAATGGATACTATTTAAAGTTTGCACTATTTAGATTATTTAAAAAGCTTTTTTAAGATTAAATTAGAAACCAGATGTTGATTTTGTATGTAATATATATTTGAGCTTTATTTTGACTTGATTTATTTTAATATTAATATCTCCTTTATCAATTAAATTTTATTTTATTTACCTCATTTGCTTAAGTATTCTAAGAAAAAAAAATCATTAATATGCTGAGAATCTGTGATTCATAACGATCTTTGTACCTTGCACGGATGTGGTATACTTAAGGAAAAGATTGGTACACGCGCACTGAAACAATTCTCGTAAACGGTAATAACGTAAGTGTATGTTTAATTAAGTGTATTGGAATTCCTACAGCTGAGTCAGAAATTTTGTCGCACCTACACATGCGAAGACATTTCTGCGAAAACGTGCGAGGTTTGCTGGTGAGATGGAAATCTTTGCCGGGCGTTGTATATTTACGCCAATGTTATCTTCGTTAGGATGTCACTTGTTAGGCTTGGGGCTCCGACGTTTTTCGCTATCGATTCTCGGTCATCGTAAAACTCCGAGAATTTCGAGGCGAATTTATACCGATTTGTGTATTTCTTTTACAAGCGTATTTCTTTTACAAGAATCTAGAAAAGAACGTTTATATCTTTATTCTTTTTTGCCTTAAGGCGCAACTAGATTATAAATGTTGCGAATCATTTCCTTTCAGTCATGAAACCGTAAATCGGTTATCTACATCTTTCTTCGAGGACTCGCCACATGATGTTACACAATAAGACGAAATGTAATAATAACTACGAATTCAACTTACAATGCGATTGCGCCAGTACGCAATGAACACCATTGTTGACATTGTAATAAACGCATTGGGGGTATAATCCCATGATTGTCATTGAAACGTGTTTATTTCACACGACAGAGGCTCAGCCGGATCCGGACCGGATTTCGTAACCCACGTTCCGGTTTCCTGCGATGATTTCAATTTATTCGAGCTTTGGCGAAATTACCTCTCTCGGATAAATGTGCAAGCGCGTTCGAATACATATGTTCGTAAGGCGTGTTTCGGGTCAAAAAACTTTCGACAGAGCGATAAAAGCGTACAACCGACTCGTAAAATCTCACCGACGAAAACTCGTGTTTCAGTGGAAGATCCCTTTACGTGTAAACACATGTCCGCGACAGTCGAGCTGACATGCCGTTGATTTGTGACATTAGTACCTGAACATTCTTATTTCTAGAGATGTAAGAGATTTTGTTGCAAAAAATGAGTGAAATTATTTATTTTTAGAAATGGATGATTTGTATTCTGCTTTTTTATATACTTATATCTTTCCATTCTCTATATACTGAAAAAAAACTTTGATAATTACTGATAAAACTTGATTCAATTAATGCCAATTTAATATTTGATTAATATAATAAAAAATAATTTTACTTTTTAAAATAATTAATAAGCATATTATTACATAATAATATAACCAACTGTTCGTTAATACTTACCAAGTTAGAAATTTAAAATTATACTAATATTTAATTACCAAATAATTAATTATCAAATTGTTATCATAACTTAAGAGTGTTATTAAAATGAATAATTTAGAAAGTAACACAAATATTACATATAAAATTAATACAAAAAATGTAACACTTTGATACAATTTGGAAAAAAAAGCATCATGAAAGCATATTTTTTAAAGTAAAAGTAACATTTATAATATGTTGACACATGTACATTGTATTCATTTATCTTAGAATTAAATGGATAAATGAATAGATAACATAAAAATGAGATTGTTTCAAAACTATATTATTTTTATACTATCTGTTCATTTATTCATAAATTTTAGCTCTAAGAAATGTTGAAATTTATTTAACACAAAATATTTAAATAATATTATCACATTATCTATTAAATAAACTCCAAATATGTTAAAAGTTCAACAATTTTAACAGAAGTGCAAAAAGTTTTTTACTGTGTAGTATTATTTCACTCAACATTTGATAGCTATTACCAAACTCTTTTTTTCAGTATATAAATTCTGTTTTTATATGAAATTTCATCTGTTATTCTAAATCCGCATAAATCCGGTTAGCGGATGTATTAATGTGAATGTTAGCGTGTGCGCGCAGTGGCATATGCGAACGGGGTGATCTGGTGTCTGGTTTATTTTCGGTGCGCGCATCCCCATATAACCAGTCATATCGGAGGGGTTGATAGCGTTTTATGCCGCGCGCGTGGCCAACGTCTGTCCCCGAGTTAATTATGGACTAATTGTCAAGGCCTGCATCTTTGGAGTTTTTTTACTGTATTACCAAAATAGGACGTCTTCCTGACTTCAACTTAAAACAACAAAAAGGACTTTTTCCTATCTTTTTATGTGTATTTTTTTGACAAGAACGAGTCATTAGTGTTTTTTTTTTTTTTTAAATAACTCTATAGAAGAGAATTAATTATGGATATAAAAGTTCATATTGAGAAATTAAAAATTCTTTTTGCAGACCACCATCAAGGTCTACGCCAACTGCCTGCGACCGGACATCGAATACAAGACTCTAAGCATCACATACGAGACGACTTGTCGCGAGGTTGTGCAAAACCTTCTCAACAAGTATCGCATGAGACACCGCGACCCCCGGCTGTTTTATCTGACCATGGAGGTGACCGTGAGGAGGGCCAATGTGCGTACCATCCTGCCACTCGACGAGGACGCGAGGCCAGCCGTCCTGCAATCCTGCCATCCTCGCGGCGATTCCAAGTACGTTCCTCGCCTTTGTACTTGACCACCGGCCCTTTCGGTTTCGGTCGGCTTCGTGACGTAATTTCAGGGCTCGCGACTATAAACACATCCCGTAGGCCGCCAAGCACGAGCTAACAATGGTTGACGTCCTCCGCGTTGCTCACCGATATAATTCTTGGACACAAGTGGCCAAGCGTGGGTCGCTATAAATTCTTGATATACGGTCCGCGAGGAATGTAAATATGGCCATTCGATTGCGAAACAAAGTGGCATTTATGGAATTTTGACAGCGGTATCGCTTGTAAACGTTTGCAGATCGTTGGGAAGCGCGCGAGGGACATTTTTAAGATTCCATGCGCGTCGTAACGCAGAAGTTGCGACGTGACGCGACAACTTATAGTGCGTGAAAAATGTTATTGCACTTCACTAGCTTACGAGAAGAATAGTCGCTGTAGCTCTTTGACGATTAGAACGGTTTATTTGCGAGGGAATCTCGACGCGATGTGTTTTCTTGGTAGTCTGAGACTTCCGGCGCGAGTATACGCGTAATAGGGCAGGACGAGAGCGTTTGTCTCTCGACACAAACCGGTGCTTTTACATAGAAATAACGCTCGTTCGTGCCCTTTGAACTCACCGGCTCCTGCCGATGTTGTGGAATCTCTGATGCATAAACTTGCGTGCTTACACATGCCTTCTTCTCCGTTTGCAGGTTTTCGTTGCAGACACACCGTGGTGGACTCGTCAAAATATACGACAGCGCACTCATGTCCGGGGTAAATAAATATTTACTCTTGTACAAACAAACAGAGAGCTGTAACAGACTACATCTTAATATTAATAAATTAAGCTCTAATATAAAATGTAGCACACGTAAGGATTTTCATGAAAGAGATCCGTAATTTATAACAAATTGTAAATTGTTTTGCGTAGCATTCCCTATTTTAGAAGCTAATAATTTTATTTCTAAAGTAAAAAATGTATTTGAAACCAAGATTTAAATTCTTTCGAAGAATTTGTGATATTCGCGATAGTAAAACTTACTCAAAGAGGTTTCAGTCTGTACTGCAGTAATTGTGAGTAAACTCGTTTATTGTTCACAGTCTAAGTACAAAAGCCTTCTGGTCTCGGAGCAGACCACCGTAGACGAGTTGATCCAAATGCTGCTAAGTTGCTACAGCTCCAAGGAAGCGGTGGAGCAATTCTCTCTCTACGAGGTCTGCGAAGGTGAAGAGTACCAAAGGAAATTACACCCCGACGATTCTCCACTGAAGGTCACTCAACGGTGGACCAGTGCGGATCGACATCTTCGCATTAGGCGCAATCCAGATTACAACCAACACAGGCGGAAGGTATGACAGTAAATTCCCTAATTTAGTACCTGATGCAATTTTTCAGAAGTATTTTTACCTAAAATTACGTATTCAACATGTTATTACGCTTTGTCAATCTTGGAAAACATATTTGTGAAGGAAATGTATAGCTTATTGTTTGTGATGCTTTGTGAAGATCTAATGCTTGTCTCGTGTAGTGAGTCAGCTTCAGCGTATTCGCCATCAATCTTTAGAGAAACAGAGAGTATGAGACATTACGCGCTCACAAACAAAGAAATCGTAGCTGTAAAATTCAATCCGTATAATTACGCAGTCATCAGAATTATTCATAAGAGCTTAATAGAAAGTCAAATATGTTACACAATACATGCGTCGTTTCAGAGCATGTGGGCGTCGGACTCAAGCATCACCATGGCGATGTCGAGGCTGAATCTTCACGATAGTCTTCCTATTCACTACAATCCACGAATCGAAAACAATAATCATTTGAGCCTACATCATCTCGCTGGAAAAACTAGCGTCATCGCTAATAACAAGAACAATAACAACAACAACAACAACAACAATATCATCCATCGGGATCAGCATCACTCGTCATCGCTGGGTTCCATCAGCCAGTCGTCGCGAATCGTCATGTCCCACAAAACGGATCTTCCGCAAGTGCAGCTGCCGCGGCTGCAGCATTTCCCGCAGAGTGTTCCGTCGACGCCGCTCTCATCGAAACACGTGACTGCCTCCTCCTACGCCGATTACGAGAATTATCTCTTTATATAAGGGCCGAATCGTTAACGAGCTTGCGTAAGCGCGATCGAAGTTGATAGAATTAAGCTAAGCTGCATCGATTTCGAAAGTTCACTGCGCGAAACGGTCAGAGTTACCAGAGATTCATTGAAAATACGAAAAATATATTATATATTGTGAATGTCCGATAGCTTTTGTCTTCGTTGTAACATTTATGTCCATTTTCAATTAGATTAACATTGATCTTAATTTACTTTTTCTAGTTATAAGAATTAGGAAAAGATAAAATGTAATTATATATAAACCGAGATCAAAGTTAATTTTACATTGATGAAAATGGACAAAAAACGAAATACTATGAGTGTAATACTTTAAGGCGCGAGCAAACGTGTACCTTCAATTTTAATTAAAAAAGCTTGCCTTTTTTCGTCGCAGATTAAAATTTGTTGAACTATCGTTACTTGTTTTGATTAATAATTCGATAAAATTCATTAAAAAAAGCATAAAAAAATACATGATAATTTTTGAGTAATAGAAAAGTTCCTGAACAAAAGAGGAGTTTAGGAAGAATAAAATTGCAATGTTCGTTTGCCGCTTGTATTTCAGCTGATCAAAAGCTGATAACACTGAAACAAAGAGAATTTACGATATTAGTAGTGAGGGAAATTGTACCAAAGGTAGACATATAAAATTTTAGATACGTAGTATATATACATCTATATATAAACAATATGTCCTGCATTTATAAAAATGTGTAGAGTTTACCAAGCCTGAAATAAGATTTTTTGATCATTTTGACAACATCTGTTTAACATTCGAAAAAGTATCTAGCAAACGAGATGACATCAAATGATGTTTCAGGAACATCTTATTGACGTTAGAGATGTCATTAAGATATTATTAAGATGACAATTCATGTCACCTTGCTTGCTGGGCAATATCAAGTCGATTTCTTGATAATAATCGTTTTATATTTTCAATAACCTTAGTCAATAGAAAACTTCAATAAAACCATGATTGCATAGTTCGAAAATAAGGCTCGCTTGCGTGAAGCGATTTAAGATGCGCAAAAAAATGATTAATAAAGAAAGAAATATTATTATTTATTTATAATGTGTAAAAAGTATGTGTAAAAGGCATTTAGTTAAGCTCGGTTAAAAAAGGTTTTAAATTATTAACACTTTCACTTTGAAAATTTCGTGCAATCCGGCTAGACAGGATACCGGATATATATCCCGTACATGTAAACACTACGGGCGGGAAATGTTTAAGTAACACTCATCGTTATCGCGTTCAAGAATACCGCGAGAAATTGTAATAACCACTTTCAACAGTATACGTATACAGTTACTGTTCCTCTTGCAATCGCTTGTGATTACAGAAACGTACGTAATTTAGTACGTCAGACAAGTTGTAAGCATACTTCTTTCGCAAAAGCAAACAATCTTATCGCATTGAATTAACTGAAATGTTGTTTGAAACGCTTTGAAAAGTTACTACGCGATAAATTGATAATTCACGCGACTTTCTCGTGCTCACACGGAAAAAAAATGAATCAAACTATATCTTTTCCCCGCAGTGCGTTTAATATTTTTTTACCAAAGAATTTTTTCGGTACGATACGTATGTAAAAGTATAGAGTAACACACGCGTGTGTCGAATACGGCAGCCGAATGTGCATTTATCTACAGGAGTTTGATGTGTATGTACGTCATCAGTAGCGATGTGTGTGTCGATGGGATATGATTTCACGTCACACTTATGTGTCCAATTAATGTACCTACGTAGAGTGTAAATATCTTTTTGTATTGTCCGTTTATATTTTATAGGAAAGAATATCGAATAATGATTCATGTGTCCTCAAAATAATCGTCTATATTTTTATTTCGCCCGAGTTTACAATTATAACTAGAGTACACAGGTTTATGAGATTTCACGTCATAAGTCTGATCTGAAATGTGTCATTTCCTCAACAGTATTGAAAATAAAATAGAAAAGAGATTTCACTAAATTAGCAGCAGCGCACACGAAAGCAATTGTATAATGAACAATTGAGAGGATTTACAACGAAATCTCATGAGCTTTAGCATTCTAATTATAATATACAATAAACAATTGTTCTGTTTTTTCTTGTCTATGATAAAAGTCTCTCTCTTTCTTTTTCTCTCTCTCTCTCTATTGTTGAATTAAATAATTTTTTTCTGTATCGTTTCGCACATAGTCGTCGAATACATCGTATCATAAAAATACTTTACACAACTGATCGGGGACGATCTAGTTGAAGGGAGAATACAATGCGTCTCTGTCATGTGATGATAAAAATTTTTATTTACAAATGCGACAAATGTAGGAATTCGGGTACCAGTGACATGCGGGAGAGAATCGATCGGCCGTCCACTAATGACGACATTATAAAATAATACTTCTCCACATGTTCCTAGTTCTTACTTTCGCTTTTCGTCTCTCTCCGAGACGTCACTGGCGAAGGAAAGAATCACTGAGATGTAACAATAATAATCTTTACATTAAATACGATTAAAATCTAGCTATTTTAAGGGCTATGCGGAATTACAATAATAGAAATATTTGGTATCTCAAGGTTCGTCCTGTTGCGCAGGCTTCTTCGGGGGATAAGGGAAGGGATCGGTAAGTAGGTGGGGCGTGTCAGGGGGCTGGGAATATACTCCTTTCTTGTTTAATTTCAAAGGATAACATCACAGCATTGACATATCAACATCGAAACGATCAGAGCAGCTCGTCCCTCGAAAGTCACGAGAAAGCTCGACGAGCTTTCGCTCGCTCACGTGATGTTCGCAGTTGGATGTTTCAACGGGAAGAGACGTATCCTCGTCTGCGTTCACGCGGGGACTCTCGAGGAGCGCGTTGCAACGGCCGTAGCGCTTTTTTTGCTATAGAACAATTTACAATATCTCGTTAATTAGACGCCTCAATTCCGTCTCTGAACAACTGCACGCATTATTACGCAAGCCGTATTCTCTCATTTGCTCGTTCGCTCGCTCACGCACGCATGCATATTCTCTCGCTCTCTTTCTCCTCTTCTTGATTCACTTTGCATCCATCTTGCGATCATTGCAATTAGATGTACAATCGAATAATATTAATGTGATCGACACAATCCAACGCAATATTTCTCACAAATATTTTTATCTCTCTCATTCTCTCTCTCTCTCTCTCTCTCTCTTGCTTTCTGCATTATCGGTGCAACAATAGTGAAATAAAGTTCTTTTCTCAAGGAAAAACGGATGGATCGCGGGTGGATCACGTGAAGCATTCTGACGTTCCACGTGCTGAAACATCTGCGTGCTTATCAGCGGGCAACACTGATCGCGCATTCGTGTGACAATAATATAGATAATATACAGAGAAAATCTTTGATCCGACGAACCAGCCACGAAAGGGAATTATCGAGGACGCTCGCGCGTGCACGAAGTTTATCATTCCTTTGACACGATTCCTACACACGCGACAGAATTGCATCTAATCCTCGTACTGGCGCTAGTCGGCCCGAATTGATGATTGTCTCTTGCGACACATTTGCGCGAAAAGTTCGAACTTTTCGACACAATACGTATTAGACTTGTCTTTAAGGAAGCTATGAATTCGCTACGAAAATACTTATCTGGAAACCTGTCCTTGTTTTAAACAACTACGAATTAACGATGTAGATTTATGAAAAAGCTATACTTCACTTTTAACAGCACTCAAATTATACACATAATATCTAAACGTAGAATATTCTTCTCAATGTGTTAATTAGAAGATTTTAAATTATCATTGACTTAATAGAACTTATTATCTTTATAGGGGAGAAGAGGGTATTATGGCTACTGTGGAAATTATGGCTACCTCCATTGGAGATAATGGAAGTAGCCATAATGTCCACAGTAGCCATAATACCCTCTTTTCCTCTACTTATTTAAGAGTAAAAACAGACATCAATTCGGGCCGGTACATAACGCCGTAGCAGTCTTACACCGCACTTCCTCTTTTCGCTATATAGATATACTTTCGAAACCACTTTATACCGTCAACAATATTATGCCGTTAAGCCTCGATACAAGGACAGGCATTTCGCAGTATTTTAAGCATACTGAGGGGGATTGCATTGGCCGAATGTTTCCCTCGCGTCATCTTCGATCACGGGGGCACCTAAGGCCTGTGCTCAATCCTCGTTTGGACCATCCAACCATATGGGGTTACATTCATTGAACACGTCGATGGGACGAGCGAGGGAAATCGTCGTCGACGACTCGACGCGTCAGTAGCATCGTAAGCTACTACAATAAAAGTCTACGTTTACCGCATCGGCCACAAGTTATCCTACCTTAAAACATATTTTAAAAGATCTGCAGTCACGCATGATGGAATCTCACTTCATCACCGTCAATCGTGATTGCGACTAGAATTACTCTACAAATACGTGCTACGTATTAATCAAATAATCGCTAAGCAATCAAGAGCTTGTCCTAGCTATCAACAAAAATTATTCGTCGTCCCGAAGAGATCTCTCGATCGTTCCCGCAATCCATCGTTACGACAATCGAAAGTGATTCGTCGTCGATGATTCCGTCACGATAAATCCGTTAAAATTTTACATCCCTGCGCACGTTGTATAAATTAGATCCGCGAGATTAGCTTTGAGATTTTCTGATCGTAATCGAAGCTAGAAATAGCTTCATCTTAACCCCATCGTCTTACAAATCCGCGTGCACACGGTGCGACAAAATACTTAGTCGTACAAGCAACCGTCGTTTAATTATATCGATACAATCCAACAGTATCAATCAATCGTTAAACTCTCTTTCCATTCCAACAAATAAATATTTGGATCCGTAACTGCGAGCGAACGCATCGATCGCGTGAGAGCGACTAGGAGCACCCGTCGACGATACGATGCCGTAATCAACTAACTAAGCTATAATTACTATTACATGCACACAGTGCGAGCCAACGAACCAAATCCCACGCAATTATCAGGTCAGTTCGCGCCCTACACGCGCACAATTTCGTATAACAAGTACAACATCGAAGATTCATCCTCGTATTCCAGCCTTCGTCTTTTTTCAGCTAACGTCGATACTCGTAGAATCAGTTTTAGTCTTCAGAAAATTCGTATGTTCCCAATTCGACTTTCAGTGTTTCGCCTCGCCTATGATCATCCTCGAGTCAAAGCTTCTTATCTAACGCCTAGACGACGGGGCTCTCTTCTATACGTAAATGCACTCTGTACAAGTTCATTCAATCGAGTCGCCGAACCTCGAAAAAAAAAACAATTAGTTTTAAAAGTGCAGATTGCACTCTTTGCGTAATTTGTGCGATGCTTCATAAATCAATGCTTCTATTTAAACTGTCACAGAAAGAAGATATTCGAAATACATTTTACATTATAAATATGTGTAACTTCGCAGAGACAACTACATGTTAAAAAATTTGATCGATGTTCTACGAAGAACTCTGTTCGTTTCAAAATTCGACGACGCGACGCTTTTCATTCCAACGAGGTTTCGAGTCAAATCGTGTAGTTACATGCGGAAACTACGAGCGTCGATCTAAGCACTTGTGATCGAAGGATGTGGGTATTTTTAGGATCGCTTCCATCAAGCTACATACTGAATTCTCGGCGCTACTTGAGCGCTACATAGATGAAATATTATTAATGATGCGGAAAAGTAACGGATGAATCGAAGCCGCTAAGTATTGAACTCAAGTTAAATATTTTCGTCGCAGATGCACTTCCTCTAGAGGAACGTTTCCGTATATGTAGATTTTGCGTATGCGTACGTATATGAGTCAATGTACTCATGGTGTGAATTTTTCATCGCTGCTTATATCCTGAGGAGTTACAAAATATTATAAAAATTTCCATCTTGACAATTAAAAAATATCTATAAGATATTACATCTTGCACAACTATAACTATAGTTCACGGCTTTGCTCGGACCTGCGGTCCACAAACAACCAGAATCAATCAGTCGAGCGTTATTCTCGATCTGCAGAAATCCGCATTTTATGAGGAATGTTAGATAAACTCTAGCGAATATATTTATTTAGTTATAAATTTAATTCCTGCAAAATTATACTGTATAACAATTTACAAAATTGTAACTGGTTGAAAGAAATAAAAATATGCGAAGCAGTTGCTTAAAATATAGTCACCAAATTTTAACAATAATGAATAATACATTAATAATGCTTGTTTTATTCTAAAATAAATGCAAATGTCTAAAAGTTTCCTTCAACATTTAATCATTACCACGCTTATAAATGTATTTGAAAATTAATTAAGCGGATTTCTTAATATCGAGAATACTCGTATATACTCGCATTTCCTGCGGATGATCTCATTCGACATGGGAAATGAACTTGTTATACGGAAGCAAAAAACAGCGTGAATTTTTTATATAGATTCACAGCGATCATGACGAAACGTATTTATCTAATATGTACAAATCTGGGCTGCAAAAGGATTTCGTGGTTAATCGTCTCGAAATTGTATATTGCATTCGAATTCGTTTCGAAAGCAATCGAAATGTGTTACGAAAGTTTCACATTCAGATTATTCAGCGATGATTTTTGTAATTCGATTGTTAAAGAATTGGAACTTCCGCTGCTCTCGACTTTCTTATTCAAACGCGCGACGTTAGATATTTATATCTATAACTCTTTTTACAAAATTTCTCCCTAAGATAAAATTTACATTCTCAACACTGATAAGCGATATTGGCGCGATTATTCGCGTCGGCACCAAATCTCGTGCGAAGCTTCGAGATGCTTCAGAGAGAGGCGGATAAATCCGTATAAATACGTACCTATCTAATTGTAAGACTTTTAAATATTAAAAAAGACAAACGAACATAGCACATGATCGTATCGTGCGCAAATCAATCATGTTTCGCGACGTTTTCCTCCAATAGATTTATCTTAATTGGTACCAATCTGCAACAAAATATTTTATAATACAATATCACAATTTATATAAATTACACTTTTTGCATTAATAACTTGTGAAATAATATCTTGGTTAATATAATCAAGATTTAATGCTCTTTCACACGTTTTCTTTTTTAGTAAGTATAAGCTTTCATGGAAACCTATATAAAAGATTTAAAAGCAACTTTTTTATTATATTTCTTCTCTTAAAAAATTTTATTTATAAGATAAAATATGTAAGAAATTGATACCAACTAAGAATATGTTATATACTATTATTCAATCACAAAACTGAGTTTTCAAACATTCTTTGCCGATCATACATATCTATCTAAATTTAAATAGTAAACAATCAAACAAAGTAATATATACAATATTCGTAATCACAATTCGACATTTCGCAATTTTCATAGATGCATCAATCGTAAAGAATGTGCCAAATGTATTTTAAATTGCAGCGACTAGAATAAAATAAGCGTACGCAAGTAATATTTTAACATAAGAAGTCGCGTACTTTTGAAAAATTTCTTTACACACAAAAGAAAGAACAGCTAATTATTATTCGATTCTCGAAAGAACGTATCAAGTCAAATTCAAGGTTATCAGTGCCTAGTTTATGCTAATTTATACAGCAACGTACACAATGTACCGTTAATCAAAAGTGCGGTATTTAAAACGCACCACCACGCACAATATATAGGAAAAATTCCTGATTAATTACTCTAAATAATGATTTGCCGATGACCGTGATCTATTCCGAGCTATTTTGGCTGCGAGAACGCTTGAAGATGTCCGTACGTTTTATTTGTTTTAAGTGTTAATTCTTCGGAAATATAGAATAAAATCGTATCGTCCTAAAATGGCAAATGTTTCGCGTATGTGCCTGTAAAATGGATCGATACGATCGATCTTTTTCTATTTTTTTTGTTTTTTACCACAATCGGTCGAATCGCTTCACGTATTAGAATCGACGAGATATCTGCGATGAGCAATGTCACGTGCTAGAAGTTTTCCGTGACATAATAAATATTCTTCATTACATTTTTAGCGTAAATTAAAATTAAAAATTTAATTATCAGTACTTTTTATCTAAATACCGATTCATAGCGTAACGACGCTGCATGAGTGAAAACTTGAACGGCACTCATCAAAGGCTTCTTACAGTATTTACATAACGCCGTTGGTGCGAAATGTGAATAAAAATATGCGACATTTGTCGCACGAAATAATTAGAAAATAGATTTTCAGAATTGTCTCAATTAAATATTTTGCAATTTAATAAATATCAAGCTGATGGTGAGCGAGAAAGTTATATAATGTACATATTGAAAAATATAAGTACACTCTAATATACACATTTTAAATTATACTTATAATTTCAGTCTATAATTATCCATAGAAAAGCCAAGTAGTTTTTATTCACATCTCTGCTGAATATCTTATTTAATCTTCTCTTATCTCGATTAAAATTTGTCGAGTGATATAGATGGAATTGTCACTGTGTGTACAATTTGTATGTATATATGTATACTATGTACACAAAGCGTTTTCTTTGGTGTGCAATGTACGTGTGTATCACGTGTATTTTTGCTTCAACAAAACGTATAAATGCATCATAGACTGGCTAGCACGCCTATGATGCCTATGATGCCTCGTTGACGCACCTGATCAAAATCGAAAACTTTCATAGGATTCAGCGCATCGATATCTTCTAATTTCGAGCCGCGTTGTCGTCTCGTAAATTAAAAACTTCTCCACAACGTTTCGTTCCTACGTTAGTTTGTCTAGTTTAATTACGTGATCGATGGCAAGTGTCACTACATCGATCGTTTAAAATCGCTTTAACTACATCCGTCGTCGCGATCGACGACGGGTTTCAATTTCTACGATCAAATTCGAGATTGCCGAGCTGTGTCCATCGCGAATCGCTCATCAGCGATCGTAAAATTACGGCGACTACACGATCGACGATCAAATTAAAATATCTATGATCAGCTGCGAAATTTTATTAAAGCTCCTTCATCTCGATTATTAACTGATTTAGCTATTAATAAAATTAGTTGTCTAACTGATCATAGGTCATTTCTCTAGACGATCATTAATTTTCATCAATTGGAATTATAATGGTCATCATTTCCTATAATTAAGCTCTATGAGAGAAGTCAAATCTTCGTGCTTCATAGATATCAATTCTTGATAATAAGAAATATTCGATTATCGCGTCGATCGCCGATCGCCGATTCGACATAAAGATTTGGTTTTGGGGCCCGAGAGGAATCGGTGCAGGGATTTAAGGCCCCAGGGCTCTTTTCACTCTATTTCGAGTGCACTTTCTATCTTGGTCTCCTCGTCCCACGCGATTGTCTCGCGCGTCTACTAGTGTCGTTGAGCTGATTCCACGAACGGGGAATTTGTCCTGCATATACTGCGATGGACAAGGACACCGGAAGATTATTTCGAATCGGCTAGAACTTCTGTTAGGATAATCGTTTGTTTAAACGATCATGAAAACTACGCTCGAACCCTTAACTAAGCGTTCGCGATAAAAATGTGCTAATTGGAAAATCGCACGTAAATATTAAAAGAAATCTATCCCCTTATCGCAATAATTTTAGTTTGGCAAATAATTCGTGTTCGTAAGTAAAGTCCACCCAAGATATATGTGTAGAATGTATATATGTGTGTATATGAAAAATTTCAATTAATAATAATTGATTGGAATTTCTTTCAGAAATATTTAAAATTATTTAATCAAAAATGATTTTATATTGTGTAGAAATCATGAAAATGAAGTTGAATTATTTCTTCTTAATTGTATATATGTAAGACTTTTAAAAGAGGTTCGAGAGTAAGTTCTGCAATACTTCGCATGAAAAATGCAGTGTAGATTTGATTGAACGTATGAACGACTTTGAATAGCGTATTTTACGAGGAGTACCGAATGTAATCACGTATGTGTGTATTCACTTTTACAGGATTATTTCACAACAATATCTTCCTTTCGTATAAAGTATCATAAAAGATGTCATGTAACGTGCATCTCGAAACGATGCGTGCATTTTGTCATGGCCAGCAATTATTACGGTGAGCATTTGATACGTTTGGCATAGTACGCTTAATCGTTATAATGAGCGGTTGACGTGTTCCCTCTATACATAACACAGCAGAGCTCTTAAGCATATACGTCATTCAGGCAAGTACATCTCGATGGTATTTGTGCGTGAGAATAGTTCGGTAGTTGGTATGATCAATGAATAGCATAACTCTGCAATTGTGGGTGGCATTGCTAGAGTGATACGCGTTCGTGACATTGATTGAAGGATTAATCGGGCGAAAACGCGACGTACGAAGATGAAGATATGTTTCTGTACATAGATAATGTGTGCGAATTGTGAAATTTGTAGTGTGCTAATGAAATTCGTCCAGCAATACCCAAGAACAGCGCTTTTGCTTTCGATTCTTTGCAGTTCGACGATAAGCGATTTAGATATTAACGGAATAGAGATATCTTAATAATCACACGTGCACGCTACTGATGACAGTAGCATATCAGAAGAAGAAGAAGAAGAAGAAGAAGAGAAGTAGAAGAGGTTTCATTGCTTTATGGTCAAAACCGTCTTTGTTAATCCATTATTAATAAAGTATAATTATACAAGTAAGTTAATCGCGAATGTTACTGAACTATCCAGCAGTGTAAAAAGGAATAATAGCAGCGTATAATATAATAGTGTATATTATCGTAGATGTAAGAAAGATTTCTCGGAAGATAAGGATGCACGCTTGAAGCATGCCAAAAAATTTTCCAACGTCGAGTTACATCGCAATTAAATCATGTTCTCTAATTAAATAACAATAAAATCTTGCCTTGCAACTTTTCCTTGCAGACAGCGCGAATAAAACTGCAAGCGCAAAATGTTTTCCGGAATTAATGTGCACGCTGCTGGCGACTGGTAGCGTATTGATAGCGAGGTTTCTCGGTTGAACAGGTACGCGGAGATGAATCGTCGACGGTTTCGAGATCGTCGAGGTGCGTCTGGATAGAATTGATATATGGTAGCATCTTTTTTTCTTTTTAGACTCGTTGGTGGCGTGTGTGCTGTCAGCCGATCTGGATTTCTGTATTCTTCTTTTCTTTCTTAGCGTAGAGTAGCGCGACAGGAAACAGCCCCACTAACAGAGCGCAGCGATCTTATCGCGAGGTAGCGTTGCGCACTTCCTAGCATTCGGTAACATTACCGGGAGGCGAGCCCGCTAAAGGGCGGTGGTGCGCAGGTGGGGACAGCGCTGAAGCGACAGGCCCCGGGGCCCCAGCTCCTAAATAGCATTAAGAGCGCGCGAGTCCTGCTGCTGGCGACGTCTCGAGGCACTACCGTAATCGACGCGTTCCTCCTCGTCGTAGTCGTGATCCATGCGATCGCTCCGATCACGATCCATCCGCTCTAACCGCGATCTTCTCGATCCGTCGCTGACATCTCTCGCTCCTGCGTTAGAGACATAGAAAGATTAGATTTTAATTTATAAGGGGACATCCACACTTGCTTAAGCGAGATTGTGATTTTCGCAAACTTTACATCTCCATTATTTTCTTGAAGAATAAATCCATTTTACTAATAACGAGAAGTAATGTAACTCGCGGGTTTTAAATTACAAAGACAAATCAAATCCACTGTAAATGTTTATATTGTTACTGAAGTACTAGTGACAAAATATTGAATTTTATTTATCTATAATTATCTCTAAATTTTTTATTTTTATTCTTAATTTTTTTAACAAAGTGGAATTTTATTTAGCAGAAAATTATCGATTGTACAAATTTCACTGCAAAGAAGCTAGCTACACGTAACAACATCACTCAAACTCTACCCCTACGAAAAAATGAAGGTCACTTGAATCCTGGATGATTACTGTTGTGAGCAATACATATAAGGACGAGTTAGATCATTCCAGCCAAATCATTCCAACATCTCATGTTACTTAATCCATGCAAGCTTCAAGCAAAAAGAGAAAACAAAATAAAGAAAAGGAAATACGGCGCAAAGACTCCGACGTTCGAACTATTGTTGCGCAAGTGCGCAGAAATCGAGAAGTAGAAGAATGTACTCGTGGATTCATAGGCACATTGATGCAATCTTGGATATAAATTACGCGAGACGATACAGATCGTGTACGATCCACGATGAAGATAAAGAAACCCTTCATAACTTCTGTCCTCTCGACTTACGCTGCTACGTCGTTAATCTCTCTCTCTCTCTCTCTCTAACGTTAGATAATCTCTAGTCTATAGTCCTCTATTCTATGTGAGAAGGGTTGGTGAAGGGCTTGCGAAACATATCAAGTAAAACAAATAGGCTAGACTTCTAATCGTGACACGTTACAAATTTCGATGCAAATAAAGAAATAGTAATGAAGATATCAATTATTTGGATAAAAATGCTTAAATCATCGAAATCAGAATATAATAGATTTTTAAAATTAAATATATATAGTATATTAATAAAATGTAGTAAATTGACAGCTTATCAAATTTTATTGACTATTTGTAATAAATAATATATTTGGTATAAATAATAGTATAGAATATAAATTTCATAGAGGAAGTATTGAATGATCTGTAACTAAATGGAAAGAATGGTCGTGGCCAGAAGTTTAGCCAAAATTAAATTTTATTAGAATAGGTGTAAAAAAATTAAATGAATGACAGTGGCATAATTGCGCTAATACAGTAGCAATCAAATAATTTCTACGACTCTAACAACATTTAAAATTAATAATTTATATAATGTTATAATTAATAAAATGTTATAAAAAATTTTACATTATATAAATAAGAATTGAATTATTTGTAACTAAAATATTTGTATATACAAAGCATATAATACCATGTTTTTTATTAAATATGCAGTAAAATTGAAAAAATGTTAAGATGTTAAAAACTGGTTATATTAAAATTTAGATTCAAATTTAGAAGATCATATCTTTGACGATAAATTTTTAAGTAAAATATATACAAAATAAAGCTTGTAAAGTAAATTATATATCACATCAAAGTCGTACAGTCTAAAATGTCCTTGATTGCTCTCTATGGCGGACTCGTAGTTACTCCACCGCATAAAAGAAAAGTAATGTAATGGGAAAACAAAAATTTTCTCTGCTCGAGAGAAATATAATAAAATCGGGTCGATTCCGTGTTTCCGGGCCCATGCACCAAACCCATCTGTACTTACTACGCGCCCTTACAAAGGTATCCCTATTACACAGTCTCTCTAATTCTTTCAATCGCATTCGCACCCGGAATTAAACATTCACGGGCCGAAGCGTACAATTCGGCCGGTTTATGCCGCATAAAATCGCATCCGCGATGGAGCAGGCAGTAGAAAAGGCCGCACAATGACAGGCAATGTCCCGCACTCGGGTCTTCTTGACACGACTGTTTCGTCTTGGTCTCTCGGTCATCGCGACTATGTCGCTAGTTGTCGTGTTTTCGGATGACTCCCGTGGCAGCCACCGCCTCCACTTTTACACGTAAACAAAGAGAACATCGGAGTCAGAGCTCGTTGCTGATGACAAGAAAGCTGATAATCTGTGCGTGATCTCGCGACATTTCCGTGAATAAAACTTTTTTTTTGCACGTTGTACCGGACCGCAATGCGGCGTAGAGAGTTTAAAAAGTGATGGCGAGTATAGGTGATAGGTATTTGTGTGAAGGAAATAAATAACAGAAAAATCGGGTGTAGTTTTCATTATCTTTTTGCCTCGCGCAATCGCGCAATCGCGTATAATAGCTTTGGCATTAATTTGGCGTAGTTTAAAAACACGCGTGGATTTTAAAAATTTCTTTCGAACACTTTTGATTTGATTAAAATACAATCAAAGAATAAATTATAGATATTTAGTATAGATATTTACTTGCAAAGTCAATAGATGCCATCATGTCTAATATTTTGAAGAAAAAAATATTATAAATTTGTTTAAAATATTATAATTTGTTTTTTCGGGACAAATACTAAAAAATTTGCGCTTACAAATTTCTCTATTTATATTAGCTTCAAGAAAGAAATAAAAATTTTAAATATTGAGAAATAATTAAAAAAATCGTGTTTCTTGTTTTTCTTTCTTTCTATATTTTAATTAATATTAAATATTTTAATTAATATTGATAATAGAAATCCACTCGTGATAAATAGCGCAATGTGCACGAAATAAGTTGCAATTAAATAAAGTAAGCATGTTTAATGATTAAGTATATTAAAAGTGAGGAAGGAAAGTTTCTGCTGACGGTACGAAAAGAATTGGGGAAGCGATTATACACAAATAAAAACGAAACGTAGAATTTTATCCGCACTAACGAAAGAGATAAACGCGCCTCGGTCTTACTGCACTGGGTACAAGTTCATATCGACCCGTACGTTCGATCCGTACATTGCCGCTGAAAAGAAATATAACGTCAGGATAAGGTGATATTGATTTGATGATATACGATTAGGCGATAGATGCAGAAACAATTTTAGTCGACAGCATTGCTTCTTCGGCGGATGAGTGGAATATAATTCAGAAAATTAGGAGACTGCTAGATCATATCCTAATTAACATATCCTTATAAAAATCATTAATTATCGTTACAAATAAATCGTAAATAAAGTTATAAGTAACATCAAAATTCATAAAAAATTATACATCATTATAATTTACGCAGAGAATGGGCAAGTGCATTTATTGACATAAAAATTGCATTATAAATAAATATTAATCCCACATAATTAAATAAAATAATTATAAATATAATATTAATAAAAACACAATTCTTTAAAGTTATTATGATTAAAAAGTAGAACGTATTGGAACAATGGTATATCATGTGAGAAATTGCTTTATTTCGTGTGTGAAGATTTAATGCCATGCTACCATAAAAGAAAATCTTAAAAGTATATTATCAGTAATACGATGTATAAAACTTATAATAGTCAAATTATATCAATTAACCTAGTTTCTAGCGAGTCTTCGAAAAGAATTCTATTTTCTAACACGATTTCATGCGACGTCGACGTGCGGTTAGCAAGCTAGATGTATGCTAGGTGAAAGAATACGAAAAATAAGGAATACGAGAGTGCAAGTGTTCTTAAATAAAAATGTTGGGTTACCTCTTCGATAGTAAGGCTCATGAGGGGCACCTGATAGGACAAGAAGAAAGTATCGATTGTTAGTGGCAAATTGGGTTTCGTTAGATTTTTGTGAAGATTAGAAAATGTGAACAAGGGGCAGGATATTGAAAAAAGGGCATCTCGAGGCACGTAAAACATAAAGAAGGATTATGTCGTATTAAATATAGTACAGTTATGTAGATATTTATGTGCGTGTTAATAACATCTCTTAGAATCATTTTTCCAAGATATTCTGAATAAAATGATAATTTTCTCGAAGCCAATATTTCGGAGCCTAATTAAGTTTTAAGCATTGCCAAATATGTTCATAGAAATAGAGTCTGACTTCCGGTCAATAATGCCAAAGACGTCAATCGACGCATTTACGCGATTTACGCGTCGATTTGCGTCGTGCACGCTGCCAAAAGCGATAGATCGTCGTAAATCATCGGTCAGTTTTACATTGTCTCCTACGTCTCTCAAAAGTTTTGGACCGTTTCCACAAAACCATTATCGAATGGCCGAAGTATTGGCTCCCGTGTACCGCTATTCTAGTCGTGCTATTTAAAATCCTTCTATTGTCCCGAATTCCATTATTGTTCGTGCAAGATGAAAACGTCCTTGACCGATTTGGAATACTCTGTATTTGACATATGATTCCCTGACATGCAACTTTTGGTTCTCGCGACATAGATCTATCCGTCGTAAATTAATTCGAACTTAATTATCTTGTATTCAGTTAGGAATATTTAAACATTTATAAATATGATTAATAATCTTGGATTTATCGAGAAAATTGTGTTACCTGATGGCACGCGTTGCGGGTACGTGTCCGCTGGTGCATCGGGTGGAGGCATGACGCGTGGCACCGTAGAAAAGTCGGGTGGATGCGTCGCCCTCCAATAAGCCTCCAGGTACTCGGCTACGTGTTCGCATGCTTCCTCTAATTGATTCTCGTCCAGGATGACATCGAACATCTCTGGCGGAGCCTGCGCCAGCTTTTCCGCGGCCACCATTTGTACATTAAGGTGACGAATCTGCGACTTTCCTCGGGTCTTGATCAACCTCTGCAGAACCTTCGGCGAAGAAATCTTCAAGTAAACGATCGTAGGCGCTAGACTGGTTTTCGCCAATTGCGCCGGGTGATTTACAGTGTCGCAGTCCAAAACAACCAGCTGGAATTATTTTTTATCATTATTATTATATTAGACATGTTCGGATAATGTATTCGATATAAATTAATTTGTTGTATTTAAATTTTTAGTGAAAAATTAAAATTTGCAGTATTAAAATATTTATAATTGAGGAAATATAAAAAAAAGTTTTAGGATCTTTATTTTTTACAAACCTGAAGAGTTCTAGCAAGTTCGAAAATCCTTTCGATTTCTTGCTGAACTTCCGCTAAACAGCTACTCTTGCTGGTCGTCCGTTCCATGATTGCTCTTTTCGTTGGATTGTTCAACATGGATCTCTTCGCTAACGATATATCCGCCATTACCCTTGTGATAATAATTCTATAATGATAAGAATTTTTGATGAATTAGTAAATATACAAACATATAAGTTTTGATATTAATTTTTCAGTATTTAACAACTTGTGCGTATTTAGTGCGCGTAGCATATTGCATAAACAACACTGCATGTAGGTCAAATCAGATTTAGTTACGTGAGAGCGCACACGTAAAAAGAATTAATGGCAACGTCCGTTTTTCGTTGTTAGTATGTACAAGAAAGAAAATCTCAGTCTATTTAGGATTAATAGCTGTCCGTTATTCTCTATTACTACAGGAAAAGGTCAGACTACGTAGGATCAAGATGATATATAAAGAGCCGCGACAGACCTGCCTTCGAAGCGATGTTTGAGAAAATCGAAGAGCGCCTTCTGCATCATATCCGTCACTTGGTAACCCTTGAGCGATGGTCCGACCAGCACCACGGGCCTCATGGAAGGTACTACGTCGTAGGGGGTCGTCGTCTCCTGAAAATTCGAGGAAACAATCAGTTCGGTCAATCGTGACGAGGCCCGCTCGCTAATATCGGCCCCAGGATAGTCTCACTTACGTAGGACTGCGTGAGCACGGTATGCAACATTGAAACATTGAAATCAGTTAATGGCCAACGTCGACTTGACACATGCGACCTCCTGCACGGCCAAAGTCCTTCCCTGAACGTACGAACGCCCACGGGACATCCTCTTCGAGCACCGAAGGTACTTTGGCCAAGCAGCATGTTAGTAACTACGATATCGAGCTAAGGTATTAACAGCCTCCTAAACTATTCGTTTCGGCTATATTCTACCTTATGGTAGTGAACAATTTTCGCCGCGACACGCGGCCCTGAGTAGGAATAACACTGGTCGAATGCTGTACGCGTAGTGACGGTGAGAAAAAGTGATCAACAGCGTGTTAAAATAGTGAAAGTATTTACCAGTCGTTTCCGATTATTGATTTAGACATTCAATATTACACATAATATTTTTGTTACAAAAAAGTTTCGTAACAAATAAAATAGAAACTATGGAATCATAGAAATTGTAATAATTATTTAATCTTTTAATAATAATTTTATAAATAAAAAAATAATTTAGATATAATAAGTCATGAAAGCAAGCATGGGTTTTTTCTATCAAAATATGGAAGAAAACATCGAAATTTTGTTAAACCTTTGACATGCCATATAACGTTTCTTAAATATCGTAATTTATATATATAAAATATTTAAAACAATCATTATATTATAACATGTATGACAGAATTGCACATTTAACAACTTGCCTTATGATTTAATTTATAATCGCACGCGTTATAATTAGTGAACCAGGATAACTAAATGTCTGACAAACTGATCATCTTACAGCCGATGGTACCATAATGACTTTCAAATATTAATTCTTTTATAAAACGTCAAATATTCAGTAATAATGTGTTTACTTTCTTATAACATATATATTTTTACATAAACTTTTAATATGATAAAATAAAAAACAATATAATACAAAAATAAATTTTTGAAATCTTGTAGTAATTTTGTTCGTCTTACGGTCTAAAATAACTTTACCACCAATCCATCTCGCGTGTTTCTTACGTTTCTTTGGCTCATAATGTGTATCATGAGTGTCACTCGATATTATAAGGCAAGAAGTTAAAAACATAATTCTATTTACATCCGTGCGGGGAAAAGAATAAAATTAATCTAATGATCTTAAATTTGGAGTTGACTGGTAAATTTTAGCGTTTTAAACAATGTCCATATGAATTACTCACCGAATCCTTGGCACAACATTATCTCAAATCTTTTTACAAAAATTTCATGTTTTATGTTTTTTTATATTTAGTCTGAAAATTTTTAAATAAATTTCTTATTTGAAAATATTATAAAATAATGCTGTTGGGAAAATTGTTTCGATATGGACAGAGTCTGGTGTTAAAAGATTGTATATTAGATAGAAACATTAAATAGGATTGTCTGTACGTCTAACTAGCGTGAGAGAAATGCATCATGCTATTGGACATCGCTATTATTTGAATCGTAAGAAAGAGTGTTTTTAAATAAACCGTGAGCAATAATCAATACTGGAGCAAACAATTCTAAAGTTGTCAGACATTTTTTTTCAACATAGTATGACATCTATTATTGCGCATGACATCATTGAGCATCACGCCAGTTCAGTGGGCGTACAGCGCCTACTTATCCAAGTGTAAAAGCTCAAAAGGTGATAAGCTGTGCGCGTGGTGCTTTAAATATTCGCGATAGCGTGGCACGTCGGGCGTTTACCGGCTTCTTGAAGAAGTTCTTTCGCTTCTCCTTAGCAGGTGGGGTCGTCAGAGTCGCCTTGCCGGGTCGCACGTTCCCGACACTGTCGCTATCGTCACCTGTCGAAAGAATATTGGGGTTACTCAAAATCTCGTCTATATCACGAACAATTGACGAGTCCCTCTTTCTCTCAAAGAAGCTATTAAGAAGCACTCAACTGATGTGATGCAGTCTAGATATAATTCGCTAATTTATGCTTGTGTCTCTGCTTATAGCAGCGGCTATCAAAGTTCAGCAGCTAGCTACAGTAGTACTAAGAGTCGCATGTGTGTGTTAATGAGTTGCACGAATACGGTGACTTATCCGATGACTTTAGCAATGAAATGAAAACTAATAGGGCGTGTGAAGCGACAGCACAGTAGTGAGCAATTTTTTTACGCGAGACAACAAAAATGGAGAAGCTCGTGTCTCTGTGTAAATCGCAAGGAATGAAAAAAGAATATTGCTACCTTGATATTAATTTGATAGAGTATACAATAACATTGAATTTTATAATTAAAAGTTTTATATTTATAATGTCAAACGTGTGTATTAATTATTATTCGCGGGCATGCAGTTTTGTTCACTTGCGAACTACACAGAAGTTGCTTCGATCTAAAGTTTTCGGGGCGATATAAGCACTCGAAGCTGGTATGTCTCAAATAGTGGAATACTTAGGGTCTCAAGCGAGTGTTATTCGTCACATTTTTTTTGTTTCGACCGGCCCGTAGCAACGATCCGTCCGCCTGTAATTTCACTGTCGAGGATCAAGCTGAGAAAGTTCCCGATCAGGTATACCGTAAATTCGGGTATACCGTGAACTTTGGGGGAAAGAAAGAAGGACGTGCTAGGATACCTGGCGTAGGTGGTGTGGAACCACGTGAGGGCATACCACTCTCGCCAAGGTTCCCTGAAGACCCTCCTCGCGTCGAGTAGAGGCCCTTCGTGCCACGCGCGGCGCTCGCCTGTAACCTTAAGGCCTCCAGCTTCACAGGTGACGGGATGAAGCCCACGTCGCAATTCTCTTTCACGAGCCTGCCGATCCACCAATTGTTATCGTACTTCTCCTAAAAAGAGAAATAATTTATTGTTGATTTATTATTGAATAATTGATTTATTATTGAAGAAAATTTTAGAATTTTGACAGGTAAGAAATGTACGAGACAGAGAGAATATATGAGAATTCGTACCTTGATGTGAAGAAAGTCACGGACGTCAAAGCTGACGGCCGAACCGTGGACAGGTGAGTCATCGTCGACGGATCCGTCATAGCTCACGTTAGTCCGTACTGCAAATGCTACCGGCTTCGACTGAAATAAATTGAAAAGTTGGAAACGTGCGTATTTATTTTTCCAATCAGTATCTCAATTTATAGACCAACGTTAACATTTTTATTTTTTTTTTTCAGTCGCGCGATGCAATCTACAATTGCGTAACAAAATATTTAACGTTTAAATAAATCGATTTTATCAAAACGTTAACGTTATTTTAAAAATATTTAATTTACACACTTTTATCCGTAATTATTTTGTAAATCGGACTATAATCGTCAACCTCGACGACAAATGCGGTGTCGTCTCGTACCATTGCGCTTAGTTACGTATCATCGTTCCCTTGCCCGTGTTATCGACTTTTCTATCGGGTCACGGTGCAGCTCCTATATCGCGACGTGTACATAAACACGTATAACTATATCGCGTGTATGGAATGGAAAATAAAAGCCGGCCACACCGGCAACGAGCTTCACGGCCGATCGACACATTGTCAGCTTATGCGTGGACGCATTTTGCTAGTGACAACGTCGTCACTTCAATAAAGAATAAAAGAGTATTGCGGAGCCTTTTTCATTTTTATTACGACGAGCTCTATCCCTCGAAGGTCGTCTCTCGCCAATCAATATCCGTTCACTGTTAAGCCGAAGAAGACTGAGCCGATCAGATCCTCGCATTTGACGTTCGTGCTATTTCATCCGCGTTTACCGGTTGATCCTACCATCTATCGTTATATAACTAAAAATTTTCGCAGATTGAATCCCTTACGCTCAAATATTTACAAAGGTAAATGTAACAGTGTTGTAACATGACAGAGAGAAGAAAGAGGGGTATATCATATTATAAATATCTAATCATAGTTAACATACTTCGTAATTAAATAATAAATGACACTAAATCAATACATGACTAACACAAACAGTAAAGGAATAAGCCTTTGCGGTCAGCTTTTGGTGTCTATAATAATATTTTTTATGTGAATTTATATACATTTTCCAATTATGTAAACCGCATCAACAATTTTGTCGGTCTTGAAAGAGAATCATAAACCGCTGGAATAATAATATCACAAATTAAATTGATATACAACTTAATAATAATTATGCTAATAAAAATCTTAAAATATTACAAAAAATTGCGAAGAATCATTGGAAAAAATATCAATCCAGCCAGAGTTCGAACCTTATTTTCGTAATTAAATTTTAGCAAGATAAGATCATGATTAGCGAATACTGTCTGCATGTGGTACGCTAAAAATTTATGAATGAAATTCACTTCTAATAAAGTAAAATGATCCATGAAATGTGTCAATACTTCAAGAAATGCCTCGCGCGTGCTTCTCGTAAAATACTCCTTGATACGTGAATGCCGACATTATTGCCGCATTTAAGCATTACTACCGCGTTAAAGCCGTAGCACTCGTATGGATCATAGATCGTATTTTTCCATAGATTTATTTTTATGGCTCTTACTACGGGTGCGAGAAGAAGTTTCGCGAAGTGTCTGATTGGCACTTCGCCGAGTCTCCCTCGTCTCTTTTTCTGTCACTGTCTATCTTGAAATTACAGACCCGTCCACAGCTATCTCGCCTCTCATACAAATTCACGATGTTTATAACGGCGAGGAAATATGACGGCGATGATGAGACACCCACTCGATCGATAAACGGTCGGTCCAGCACGCGCGAAAAAAAAAATGTAAGAATGGCACGAGGCTGCGAGAGCGTAGCAAACTGGAACGAAGGATCAATGACTTACTCTGGCTTTTTCGAGTTGATTGAGGGCCTGCCTCTCCTTCTCGCGCCGCAAGCTCTCTTTCTCCTCGTCCAGCGAAAGATCCGAGCTCGGCTGCGAGTAGTTCGAGTCCGCCGAGCCCTGAGAGAAATCAGACAAGTCATCCATTAAATTCGCGAACTTCTGTACAGGACAGATGACTGTGAAGGGGAAACTTAAAAAACATTTTCTTTTACACAAGTATTAATTAGAATTGTTCATATTTGACATTTATGATGAATTAATAATTTTTTGTAATGATGGTCTTAGATGTTGTTAGAACTCACTTAACTTTTGACACGAAATCTCGAAAGTTTCTCGTGAAACTTAAATAAGGATTATCTTGAAGGAAATTTTTGATTTTATTTTAACACCAAGCTTAATTTTAAATAAGTTTAATTTATCTCTCTACTATGATATATACAATGTTTCAAAACAAGTAATGTATTTTTTATTAATCCATATGAATACATGTTGAACAATAATACTTGACATTAATCTTGATTTTAATAAAATCACCTATAGAGCTTTCTAAATATAATAAAACCTATCTTCCATATTGATCTCTCAAATCGAATATTTCAAAAAAGTCTCATCCCTCTAAAATAACAGCATTTGTTTACTCTGTGTACAACGTTAATTGTGACTTTGTCCGCAAGACCGTGAATGATAAAGTGTCCTACGACGTAGTTCATTACGTTCATCGCGCCCTACAAGTATCGACGTAGATTACCTTGTAACAAAGGAAATCAGTCTAGCAAGTTAATTAGTTCCTGTTAAAATTAAATGAATCGATCGGGCACAGGAAGGAAGACTTACGCACGCTCGATGCTCGTAGTCATAAGCAAGAAATTGAGACTTTGATTAGCATATTATGAGAGAAGTCAGTCTATTAATTTATTATTTTGATTAATTTAATATTATAGATATTGCTTGAATGTCAAATACTTATATCTACAAATGTGATTATGTGTTCAATGGAGCAAATTCTTATAAGCTCCAAAATTTTTATTTTGAAAATATCTTTTTACATGTTAGATATTATTTTGTTTAAATCACATCGCTTTGTAAACAAAAGATTTTACTCGGAAATTATTTTGTTTTCTTATTTTTCAATTAAAGATCGCAATAAAAAATTTTATTCAGTTTCGCAACTCTTTAGAGTTATATTAATTTTTGTTTAACTATTCGATCAGTATTTTATCTGACAGTCAGCTATTTCAGTCATAGGATAATAAAGTTGCATAGATTGCTTCTATCTATATTCTTCTTTTCTCAAAAAAACTTTCCGACGAATGAACTCACTCGGTTGACATGTCGTAGCCATGCCAACGACCTTTACAACCATGTTCTGTTCTTATAAATGTATAAATATCTATATATATGCCTATATGGAAAAAAAATTCATCCTAATATTTATAGAACAGTAATAAGACATGTTTGATAAGTAAGACACAAAGAAAGTATATTATAACAATCTAAAATAATATTACAATTGTACGACATTATATTTAATAAATGTCTTTCTAAAACATTATGTTGTGTATATTTAACTTATCTCTCTTTTTCTAAAATCTTCTATTGTTAGCTTGTAAATTGTATAAAGCTTGAAATACAGTCATATAAGCACATATATTATATTTACATGTTTATAAAGTTATTACAAAAACAGGAACATTTATGTACGCATATATATTATACTTTTAACTTTTGACATTTGAATAATCGGATTGTAACGCCTACCTGTCTTTTGAAGATCTTATTTTTAATATTGCTACACATTCTTAATTAGAAAACTTAGTTGCCGAAAGCATTCACAATTATTTCACGTTATTGCACAAGAACACAAGAAGCGTCAATATTTGTAGTCGCCCAAATAATCTAAGAACTAAGCGTGTAGACCTTAACATAAATATCGATCCAATAAGCAGTCGAAACAGTTATTCCGAGTTTGTGTACACAATTCAAATCGTCTTGTTTACTCGAAAGAAGAATATTTTTGGAAAGTAATTACTGCTAGTATTATAGCTCATGTGAAAGAGCTATTTCAAATATTAACATCTCATTTGTAATAAAAAAAGAAAAACAAATTAATGTAAATAAAATTCAGTAACGGCCATTTAGAAATTCTTTTCAACTGGTAATGAAACTAATTGCAAATTTTACATTTAAAAATGGAGCCTTCTCTACAGAATCTCGTTAGTAACATCTCGAAAGACACTTCGAAAGATGTATCGCAGGTAACACAGGTGCACCAAGGATAAAGTCTGTAGCTCCAAGGCCAGTAGAGTACAGCAACCGACTCTGCAAAGCTTGATTTCATACTAAATAAAAAAAGTGAACCTCGATCGAGCGCGTGATCGATGTAAATCACTGCGCTGCAACGATAGCACGGATGATCGCCTTTGCTTTACGCCACGTTGCCTAATACGAGCCTTAAACGATACGCTGCGAAATGTCCTACACGTCTAGGAAGAGGCGCGTCTTTGACGTGATCGAACACTCTTCCTTACGCCTCCTTGCTCAAAGTACGGTCACGATAATCCGTTATTTTTATATGGAGACCTTCCTCGCTAAGTGGAGTCCCCTGATAGGTTTAAGTTTAATTACAGTTATCCCTTTGAAAGGGGGGAAATAAAAAGATAAGCATTATTATTCCATAAACATATTTCTATTTATTACAGCCTTGCGAAAAGTGATAGGTGAGAGAGGTTGAAAGAAAGAGAAATAATAAACCAGGAGCAAATAGAGAATAGAGAATAACATTTTTAGCATTTAAAAAAGATAAAAATCAAAGCAATAATTAAAAAATAAAATGACGCAGTGTCAAATGTTATTAAAAAATGACGCCGTGCCAAACCTTGCCTATTTTGATCTAGATATTACTCTAGCAAATAGAATAGTGCTTGTACCATTAACATTAATCTAAAGAAAAATGGAATGTTCTAATATCTTTCTTGCTTGTTGCGAAACGAAAAATTAATAGGAATCAGTGTTTGTCAGTGTACCTGAGTGAATAGCTTGTTGTAGCCGGAATTGTGTTGATTGTACCCGATCATCGCCGGGATTCACCACCATTGATGCCAGGGCTGTTCTTCTGATGGTGCTTAATCCACCTTCGCCCCGATTCAGAGCCGAAATTTATCAAACTAATGCTCTAAATTCTCACTTAGTCCACGCTACCGCATGGCTATCGTCAAAGTGCTTGTCTATGTACTGATATTTGAATTCATTAGTTTCGCCGCTACGCCATTCTGAATGGCGCAGTGGCACACGGTTTCGAATAGCTTTCCTCAGGTACGTCGTATCTCAAGCTTTTTTCGCTTTCGTTTGCAAGCCATCCAAATACTTAATCTTGATCTACTTCTGAGAGGTCATCATCATCACCCCATGATGACAAACTGCAATGCGTTTTGTGTTCATGGCGAACAATAAGAGATCCGGTTCGAAATATTCACTTTTTTAAAAGCCCTCTGCAGACAGTATAATTTTGATTTTGTTTTAAGTGGACTGTACAAATGTGTAATAAAAAGAGAAAATAACGAAAAAATACAAATCATAATGGACGAACGCAGGCGTAATTACTGAGACAATTGCGTCAAAAAGAGATAAAATTCGTAGCTTGTATATATTATTGTTTGCCGATATCTATAAGTTGCGAGTGACGCAAAGAAAAAGCTGAGAATAGTTTTTTTCCAATATTCTACTACTTCTAGAATAAAAACTTATAAATAATATAAAGTTAATTTTAAAAAATGTGTTATTTGATGAATTATTGAACAGACGCTTAAGTGCACATACATAGAAACAATTTTTTTTATTTAATCTTTTCTTTTAGCTTGTAAACTTTAAACTGTTGAAGTTGCCATCTCTTTTTCATTGTCTGAATATTTAGTGAAATATTTTACACTGTATTGAAAATTCTATCTGTAATGGAAAATTTTCTGTTCCAAAGCTCAAACGTTAGCCATTAGAGACAACTACCATAGACAGAGCGCAGCTATAAATATGTCCAAAAAGGCTAAGATTTTTAGCTGAACAATTTACTCACAATCAGTAATAGATATTCGAGAAAGACAAATGTCTTTTTCTGTAGCCTTAATATAACAAATTATTAAATATTATATATTTTTTATTGTTTGCTTTTGTAATATTAAATGCTCTCTTTTTACAAAAATATATGTTTTTTTTTAACAGCATATGAAATATCTTAAAAGTGATAGAATATATAATTTCACTTACATGAAAAATATTCCTGTATTATTGATATCAATCTTAAATAAAAGTCTAAAGCTTTTCTTTCTTCAAAAAGAGAAACAATGAAATTTTTGAAAAAATTCAAAATTTTCTTTTTAAAATATTTTATAAATTTAATACTTTTTTTTAACGTAAATAGGATTAGAACAAAAGTAATAATAAATGAAATTTGGATCAGTTATGTATAAAATTTCATGACTGTTTTGTCGTTATAAAATCTATATATATATAAAATCTCAGTTTTTATGTTTCATTATTGTTCTTTAAAAAAATCTTGAAATTTGTTCCGAAAGTCGTTTCTAGATAGAAGTCAGCCTTTAAATTTAGCACATTATTGACTTCTAGGTCTATATATTGCAACATGCTATCATATAAAAATGTATCGTACAATATTCTAAAATTAGGCAAGCAAAACGAAACGAAATTGAACCATTCCCTATAAATCTACTTCCATTCTGCAGTTGACCCGGCCAAATTTGCTTGTGAAGAAAGCTTGGAAGAGCGACGAAGAAGTTAATGCCACTCCCTAAAATTGTCTGCCCTATATTGTCGAAAATATATCCGAGCACGAAGCATCAATAAATTACGAAACAACGAGATATGAGATAGAAGATAAAAGTGTCGTACATCAACGTGGACGATAATAAATAATGGATTGTATCATTGTTTCTATGTTAACAAGATACTTTTTACAGAAGATTTTATACTTAACTGTTACCAGATAAAATGTAATTATTAAGGAGATTATATAGATACATTGTAACATTTTAAATCAAAGAGAAAGAAGCTATCAATTCACAGAGGTATTATATATTTTTACTAACTCCCGGTGATTTTCAAACAAAGATTAATAGAACCATTGTAAAGTTCAAATTAAAGTAATGTCACATTGATAAACTTGAGTAATCACAGAAAATGCATTTAACGCAAGTTCAATCTGACATTTCTATGTAACTCAAATAATATTAAGTTTCATTGCTTGGAGATCAACGTCTGTTCCATTAAAACATTCACTTTGTAATATTCCTAATTGATTGGAAATTTCATTAATTGTGCAATTTGATAATTTTGTTAGGTTTGCATGGTATGAAAACATTAAATGTCGCGACAGGATTCCGTGTATCAATTCTGCCCAAGCGAATTATTTATTGCAATAATCTACTTGATCCATTTTCATTATTAAAAATTATCGAAGACGCTAATACTGTGCTGCAGAAAATGAAAAAGTAACTTTCAATAGACAATTCCAATTATCTAGAATTCTTTTTAATAAATTATTTTTATGTGCCCTACATTATCATCTCTTATTTCACAAAAAGGAATGTAACAAATGATTCCAAAAAGATTTAGTGCAAATTTCAAATCCAATGTATAATAAATGTAACTTAAAACTATTTTATTTGTAATATCATATAAATCATAAATTACTAATAATAAATAAAGAGAATTTTTTGTTAATGAAAACATATAGCTCTACAAATTTTATTTTGATAACTGTGAATTTAAAACTAATCGTGAGTAAGGAAATAAATTTTTCTATGACAAAGTACTTCAAATTTGCTGAGATTCACAATGGTGTTGTTCTATTTTACCTGACTCAATCGTTCGCTTTAAAAACGAACTTTTCAATTGATCATCTTTGTAAATGAAAAGTCCTCAAGACAGACAAAATCGGAGGTCGTATTCAATGATGCTTACGTAAATCAATTCTTTACATGCCCCAATTTAAATTTTTTAAGGACCGATTATTGGAAAAACTCAATTAAACAGATGAGACAATCATGCGCAATTGGCAATTTTTTATACATACAATTTCGGTATTAAAAATTTGAGACAAATAATTTTAAAAACCAGCAATCTAATAATAATTATTCGACTTAATTTCCTGTTGTCGAGATAAAAATCCTAATATACTTTCTATAACTATTTAAATTTCTAGGAGAATCAGTTTGAGCAATACAATTTATGATAAACATTGCTTTGTTATCAATAGAATGCATTTTCTTCAAACGAATCAATGTGACTAACTTTGTAATGTAAAATTTTCTAAGAAAATTTCGTTTTACATTATAAAATATTATTAAAATAAATGTGTAGTTAATATAAATTATGTTACTTTATACATAGCTGACAATAAAATGCATATTGAAGAATTGGGAATTTAATTTACTGCCTGTAATTTTCTAGAATATTTCAAAGGGAGAGGCTTTCACGTTTCTCATTTACTAAACGTGCCGCGCCTTAAAAAAAAAGACGCAATGCTAACATTCCAATTAAAATGGAAAAATAACAATTAAATTAGAGTTGTGAAGCAACTTCAGAAGAGAATTACATATATCAAGCGTTAGCACGCAATTCCCTGTTCGCCTCATCTATCTAAATAATTAATTAATTCATAGAAATAACTTTTCAAATAGTGTTATTAGCTTCGTCAGTCAATCGAAAGTACAATTCGAGGAAACGCGAAATCGACTCTTGAATTATCAATTTCATTCCTGGATAATCGATAGTGTTGACCCTCTTAGAAATCCATGCTTTCAAATTCGTAGTCCGATAGAAATTATGTTGTTGACGTACACCCGAAAATCATATAAAAAAAAATTAAAAAGAGAAAAAGATATGATTGTTTAAGATATTATAAAACAAACTTTATTCAACAAATGACAAACGAAAAACAAGAAAAATATCTGTTTGTTTGAAAATATATCAGAGAGTAATTTACAATATTTCTTCTATCAGTACGAAAGATTTGAAAATTTTACACGATACATGCTCCATTTACAATAATGCACCTTTCTTGTAAACTTCATCTTCAACTAAACAAACAGAACGAGTGACAGCCACTATAGCATCCATACCAATTTAGTTTTTAACATTTTTCTAAATCGCTCGAAGCTTTTTCCTTCTCTTTTTGATAACTGTACGAGATATTAGACCAAAATCCAATCACACTTTACAGATCAATAAGCCATCTTTCTTTGAGCCATTGCCCCTTCACTAATCTACGAAAATAATTCTCGCAAGAAACGTCAACGAAGGGTAGCAACAATATTATATTGTGGATAAAACTTATTTCACAAATCGAAATTTTTTATCGTGACCCGCGCTAAAGTCGCTAAACCGATGATACACCACAGCACCGTGGCGCTTGAAAGCAGGTCAACGACATCATGCAACCTCGAGTGCAGTTACCACATTCCAATTCTGCTGGTCGATCGACAAATAGCTCCGATCGGCCTTGTCAATTTTCACCTGCAGACGCCTGCGTTCGTCCTGTTATTCTCATTCCATCGTTCACATCGTATCCCTTTACAAACCTTCTCCCACAAAAACATCCTAGCACTAAATAAATCACGTTTTCTCATCTTGACAATCTTTCTTTTTCTTCAACATGAGGGAGCACCTTGTTTCCAAAATACTAAACTTGTGCACCACGTTCTTTCCAAAACGATCACTGCAGTTTCATTAAGTGTTCTCCGAAAGAAATTCTATCAGGAAGAATTTCCAAAATTTTTTCGATCGCGTTGAAAACAAAAATCATCCCCTAAACGAGCCCGGTTTGCATCACGCTAGTTCGCGGCACGCTATCTTTCACCCCCCGTGAGTCTTCACTGCTGCGAGCCTACGCGGTAGATGCGGTAAACTACGAGAGCGATGGTCGGAGGTGGTGCACGGACTGACTCTACATGGTCCTTGCGACCGTGTGCGCCTTCTGGCCGGGTCGCCGTTTCTCTGGCAATGCCATTTTGTGACTCGTCCGTACGCGGGCGCCACTGAGGATGGTCGGACGACACCCCCGTGTACTATATCGATCCGAGGGGTGCTCCGTTCTCAGCTCCGCCGCGTCCTCCTCCGCAAACTACCCAGAGTGCGACCCGCACGACAACGCCAGGCCACTGCACCCTGACGGCAACGTGTCCTACCCGGTGTATGTGCATACAGCGTTACTCAAGAATAACTGACCAATCGTAAAGGGGTCAAATCGCCGAACACACACAAACATAATCGTAGAAGAGCAAAAATTGTTCTTCTCTTAAGAGAATATGAAAATTATCTTATATTTTCTTCTTGCATTTATATTTATTTTTATTTATTTTTATTTAATATTATGTAAACTTTTTGACCAAGTTTTAACAAGTCAATAAAAATATGATTGATATAATATTATATTTCTATTTTTTACCTGACAATACGGAAAATTTTAAGTTTTCCTTGTTGGACAACTGTGAGGAATTATGTTTATCTACGTGGAATGGATCTTGCGTGCTGATAATCATATATGATAAATAGCACGCAGCATTCGCTTATCGTTGATCCCCTAATATGATCGCCCAGTTGGTCGCTTTTATTATCGTTAGCATGACGTTGGAATGAGACAATGCTGATTTCTTTTTAAAACCAATCGATTTTTATTCACAGTATGATCATATAAGTGTCCCATATGTTATAAACAGGGGGAATATTACAGATAAAAAAGATTATTACTCTTATCTCGAGCAATGTCGACCCACGGCGTCCTTTGTACTATATGCATCATCTGTTGTAATACTATTCAATCATGAATCATCATTTAATTTTTCCCGATTGCAACCAACAATAAATTTTGTATAAATAATTGTTAATAAATAATTGTTGCTTCAATACTTGAAACAATGTTATGAAGAATTATGCAAAGAGTAACATTTTCAACTGATAATTATTCTCTTCCTGTGAATGTTTTATACATGATTGTCGTGTGCAATAAAAAATTTTCCAGATAACTTTACAAATCTTTTAATAGCAACGATAAAAATAAAATAGCATTAAATAAAAGTAATGTCAGAAAAATAACTTGTGAAGAATTAAGCTGCAGACAGTTTCTAGGTCATCTATGTAGGTCACGCAGGGTGCGTGCGCGTGCCGCCCCCTTCGCTTTTAGTCTGCTGTCCTTCGGTTCTGCAGTCTAAATTGCAGTCAACTCTAAAGGTTACTGCAGATATTACTTTATGCTCCTTTTTCCCCATGTGTCACTATTTTCATTTAAAGCTGACTCATTCAAATCTTAAGATTTTTTTTATTTGTATGTAATTTTGACAAATTCAAGTTTTAAATGTTGTAGATTTGTTTCAGTCGTCAAGAAAAAGTAAATTCAAATTAATTCAATTATTTTATAGGTAAGAAAAAGTATTAGAACTCCGGGACACCCTGTAGACATATGCAGGGTAACAGCTTCGATCTCGAAATCGCAGTTCATAAATAAATGATCGGCGAACTATACGAGCGTGACGGCAGCTCCTTTCATCGCGGTCACGTGGCACAAAAATAAAATTTAGGTGCATTGTGCTTGCAAATATAGAATGCGCATGCTCACGATACGAATTGGTATTCGCTTTTATAAATATTTATCTGCAATACGATTTTACGAATAAATAGCACTTTCCAATAGAAATATCATGATTAAATAAAGTATCTCTTAGATATTGATCTGTTTCGCACATGCGGTTTATCATTGTTCGTTGTTACAGAATATAGGATATTCTTAAATTTTTATTAATAAGTCTTTATTCGCATATTAAATATTTCAATTCCGATATTTTCTTGATCGACAATTACAAGAAATCTATCGCAAAACGTTTTGCCACAATTACAAGAATTTTTAGTGATCGGAGGACATAGTTGTTATTTCAGTAGAGATTGGCGACACTATTTCAGCATCCGGTCGTTTTGTTTCGAAAATAAATCTGTTGCCTATTGCACAAATCACCCCGTTAATTCATAATAACTAGAAATATTATAAACGTATTTAATTTACCCTTCTTCTCCCGAAAGGCTTGTAATGCTCCCGCCTCATTGGGCGCCGTAGATGTGCCATCTTGAAAAATCGAAGTTGGTATACGGCAGATCGAGAACCAATAATAATGTGATGCTCGTTGTCACCGAAGAAAAGAAGGTATCTATCACTCGCGTCTCCAGTCGACTGGAGCAGTTTTCGTCAGCTTCGTGAGTCCGTCAACTTCCGACGCGAGATTCGTCGAGTTCTGGTTCGGAGCCGCATTTATCACGACCTGCCGTCTGCCTTCATTTAATTTGCTCGACACAAATACACGTCACACACACACGTTCCATGTGGAATAGATACATCGAAACAGAATTGCCAAATTCAACCACTCGATCAAAGATTTAAGAAGCAAAGTTATCACTTTCCGCAATAATTGACGAACGTCAGTTTTTTATAATTACCTATTAAATATTTGTAGTTATTAGAACTGTTTATTGGATTCCACAAATACGTGTTTTGAATACATGTATACGATATGCATTTGATGCTATGATATTTACTATTAATATTTGCATTTATCATGGAACATATAAGCAATTCTCTTCAATCTACATTTAAATTTATGATGTAGTTTACTTTTCAATTCAGTTTTATTATACAATTTAATACAATCTAAATAGATTCTGAGTTTATCAAACTTTTTTTATTTCGCAGTAAATTTTTACTTTTAAAATGTCCTCGTTTTCAAACTTTTCATTTTGATACAAACTAACCGTCTGTAAAGTTTTCTAATAATAAACGACATAATTACATATATTCAATAATTTCATTAACATGAGGGACATTATACTTTGGAGAAAATAAATAATATTTGTTCTGTTATGCTACGCCTTCTAAAAATCAAGAACTCTGCTTTAGAGAATCGACCAATCTTTGGATCAATGCCGACAAGTTAGTGTAACAGTCTGTGACATCTTCAAGAGTGTATCAGACACATAAATCTCTAGCCCTGACCTTGACTCATCAGCATCAATTTTTAGCATCGAAGATAAAGGTGAAGCTGTGATAAATTCTACAATTGTTATTTAAAAAATTGCAATTTTGAGCTATATAAACCGATGAAAACTCTTATCTTTAATTTTACGAAACAGATTACATTAAATTAGAATGAGTTATTGAGTTATGTGTTCCAAATTAGCTTCATTTGTCACAAGCACTTCTGTCAAATTTGGAGATTATTTTGCTAAATAAAATTAAAAATAATTATGATTTTATAATAAATTATATATATATTGGTTTTTAATATTTCTTAGAAATTCAGAAAAATCTGGCCGTAAATTCGGTAAGCAATTCTGAGAACGTTAATCCTAATAAACGCGGTGATTAATCACTGTATTTTGTACACCTGTGCAAGGTCCTCGATCAATCTGCTTAACAATAAACCACTTTTCAATCATGCGCGATACGTGAAATTTTAACTCCACTATATTAACACCAAATCGATCACTTTGTTACCCAGCTTTGGAAGTCACATGTTCATTTCTCAAAGGACTCTAGAACCCTGATCAAGACACATACTCAAGTTATCGCATCGATGGAAAATCGGTTTGCGATTTACAAAAAGTGTTTTTTTTTTCGCATTACAGATCCTATCAACGGATGATTTTTAGGATCCGATGCGAGACGAGCTCGGAGTGGATGTGCTGGTGATACTGGTGAGTCGAGGAGCTTTTAGAACGCACCGCGACCTCCTCCGCTATAAATAAAACGACCGAAAACTCCGCCAGCGAGACGAGCAACGTCGATTCATCGTAATTTTCCTTGTAGAATCTCGCAAAATTCTCTGGGAGTTAATGGGAGTTAGCCGAAATAAATTGTGTCACTAGCTTCTTCGAATGCGGAACGTATTGATTTGCATGCCAAGAATCACCCTTGATGTTTCCTCTGTGTCCCAAATTTTTTCGCCACATTCAAGTCTCATCTATGTTAAATAGTATAAATCATAAGACTTTTTTACGAATTACTTTTTTTATTCTATTTCTAAATGATTATTTTTGTTTTAAGCTTTGCCAAAGATTCATAGCAAATTTATTTTTAGAGTTTCATAATTATTTGTGTGTTATTAGAACTACATTTCCTAGAATTGTTTTGCATACTCTTTTGCCAGTTGGCTCGTCAATGCTAAATTTATGTGAATCTGTTACGAATCTGGATAGGATTAATATGATTTTTTTATAAGATCTTTTTATAAGAAAGATATTAGAATTAAGCAAAGTTTCGAAAAAAATTTAATAAAAATTTAATAAAAGAAAGAAACTTGCCCAGTAAACATCGAATCTAACACAGATGTAATTTTATATAACATATACATGTGTTACATCTATGTTATATAGCATTATATTTATGTTACATTTGGTGTTTACTGGGTAACAAATAATTCTGATAATGAGTCGTATCCTTTTAGCAAGAACTTTTCCTTTACAGAATATAAAAAAATATTTCATTTAAAGAAATAAAGTTCTATATTCAATAATTTCGAAATAATTTTTTTGTTCTTCAATATTCTAAAATTGCAACTTTTTACTGAAATACATTAAAGCCTATAAGTATCATAGAGCAATTAAAAAAAGTAATACTAAAAGAACGATGATACACAAAGTTCATTGGATATATTTCATGATTAATAAAAAAAAAAATTCGTTAAATAGATCAACACATTAGCTTTCTTTTTTATACATGAATTTTTTACATCTTTCTTCTTTTCTTTTTAAACGTTTATGTACCTTACTTTAAATACGAAAAATGTAATTGGCTATGTGTATTATTAAGCATAATGAAGCTAACAAAAGAAAAAAAAGAGGAAAATACAAGATAATTAACTTATCTCTTTCAAGATTTGTTGAAATATTATCTTAGTCAGGTAACACACCAAATATTTGAAATAACTGTAGATGTGTCTTGTGCCCGCAGCTACAATGGTACACTATTAAACCAGACCTTCGGTACTAACGAAGAGATGTCGTACCTTCTGTTTTATCGACGGATGTTGATATAGTTATCATCTGAAAACATTTTGTGAAATCTTGTTAGATGTCTGCACTATAACTTTACACCAATTTCAAATGTGATTGCATCAATAAAACAATATTTCATCATTTAATTAAATTTTCATAGTCGTTTAAGTAAATATCCTCTTTCAAATTTAATTAGGCAATTAATTGAACCATTTATTTTTTATGAACACTTCTTTAAAAACAATTTCTTAAAATTGTTCTCAAAACGTGAAATCTCTTAAACAAAAGAAAACGTAAATAACAAAAGATAGACGATAATTTTACATTTTCTAACGGTAGTCAAGAATGTTCGGAAGCGATTGCGTCTTTGTTTATGCATGCAACTTTACGGGGTCAGATCTCCCAAGTGCAGCAGAAAGTTAGTTTATCAATATCATAAATCCGATCTTCGCGAATAGAATTAAAAGCTCTCCTGCTCGTCGAAATCTTTTCATGAATAATAAGACATTATTTCCTCATTTAAGAGTCACGAACGAGTCATCAAAATTTTTTTCCTGGAAGTGCTTTAGATCTGTTCAGAAAAGAGACTATTTTTGCAATATGCTGTTTGAACGATGAAAGTCACCTAACGCTGTCGTCGAGCAGGACGTCTCTCTTCAGGAAGAATCGATGTCGCGCTAAATATATAGAGCCGAAAATCTTTGCTAACAGCCGGATGAACGAGCTCGCGCCTCTCTTAGGCGCTGTTATGTTTCCCGCTTTAATTATTCAGCGCCCCGACATTTCCGCTGGTATTTTCGTTGCCGTATACCAGCCACATCGTACGCGCACATTAAGCGAGACGCTGGGTATTATAGCGCGATAAGATTTACTAGTAACCCGGCTCTATATACACGAGCACAATGGAATGTTCATGGCGAACACCTCAGAAGATATCGTCAGCAAGTACAGTCAAAATGAAATCACGTTCTTCTTTATTACTTAAATTATTATCCTCTCTATTTACGCATAAATTTAAAAAAAAAAAAAAGAAATTAACAAATATTTTTGAAAAAATAGCCGTTTCTAGCATAAAATATATAATAAACGTAAATATTTAATAAACCTGAAGAAAAAAATGTTTCGCGATTTGAGATTTTCTCCGTTATTGATTTTGCATCTAACGAGTTTAAGAGAAAGGCTAGAACTAACGAGCTCGTTCATCTTCACTGCGTATGCTGTTCAGTCGCGTTGTTAGCGCGCACCTGCACCTGCTTCGCTTCTCCTTCACGGTTGCATCACCGCCGCAGCGTCGCTTCCGGAAATGTAGGCCGCTTTGAAGCGTTGCTCGAGGCAGATTTAGAATTCCGTCTGGCCCTACGACGCGTTTCGCGCGTGCCGCGAGCGGACGACTCTTTTGAATTTTTCCAGGGCGGCGAACGAGATCAGGCTCGCGCGCTTTCGTGATACTCGCAGCTGCAGCAGCACGCGCGCGAGAAAAAGGTCGAGCCGCAAATTGTTCTCTATTGCGGCAAATTAACGGACGATCGCTATCGAAAACCTGAAATTATTCCTTACCCGGTTGCGTGCTTCTGGCGACCGATAATATGCGAGCAGTTCTAAGTTTTCTAGATCGAGGAAAGTGCCTAACGCTATATTCGTCTGCTATTTGAACCTTTCATTACCCTAAATTGTAGAAATATAAGGACATATAAGAAATAATATTAGTTCTGCTATTACTTGAGCCACTATATTTTACTACTAATGACCATGTCTCGTTCTTCAGTCTCATCATACTGCGTGCTTCAAATATCTATGTATTGTATAATTATGTTCGAAAAAAAAAAAAAACTAGAACTAAAGTTCTCAAAACATGCTATTTTAAGCAAAAACTTTGACTTACATCGTAACAGCTAAAATACACTTGTGTACATTGCGATATTTATAGCTTCATTTTTGTCCGGCCACAAACGGAAATGATGCAGGCCAAGAAGTGGCGAGCAAACTCGTCCTGATGGTGAACACGAGTGCATAAGGTGCTAAATTCGCCGCAGGGCGGCAGATGGCGGACACCTGAGTACCCACCGCCGAAAGTTTCGGCAGGGAGCCCGATAAGATCGGGAGGATCTTCATAGTATATCGCGGCTGCGAAGCCCAACCGCGCGCACGATCATTACTTTACTTGTGGCCCAGTCAAAGGATGCGCCGCGCGCAAAGAGGCGAATTAGACGCGCATCAATGTGCGACGGCCTTGAACCGACAACGAAGACGGCGACACAGATAGTCATGAAGGCGAATTAGGTCCAATCGAACGATTAAGGACGACCGACAACTACACGAGGACTCGGTTACCTCGAAGATAGCGTAACTCGAGTCGGCAATACTCGACGAACTTGTAATCGGAGATGCGATCAGAACTCGATTATCGTTTCGAGCACGACGGTGAAATTAAGGGAGATCTCTGATCCCTGTCACGTCTGCGAGAAGATCAGAAACGCATTCTGATGCAAATGAAACGGATCTAAGAACGTAAATGAATGCGTTTTGAATTGCATTGTGATTTCCATCTAGGAAATATTTCATCTCTATTTCATATTCGAGTATACAAAGCTATGAGAGAAATATTTGAAGAGCCAGAAAAATATCTTATATATTCCGAATAAATATTTTAGGTTTGTTTAGCGCACGTAAAAAATTTGCAAGTATAAGTAAACGCTGACGCGTTGTAAAATAAAAGAAGAAAATTACACATGCGCGTACATATGTCATTATCTAATTCTCTTCAAATAACTCGCGGGTTCAAATAAATTTATGGCATAGATCAGAAGATAATAAATTCCAATTTTCCTCTCTCTGCTTGCAGTTCCCACACAGAAACCTGTAGATTCCTCGTATATAGTTTCAAAACTCGCTACAATGTAGGATAAATAATCGTTCTTCCAATATCAGTAACATATTATCACGAACAAGGAAACGATAGGCGTCACTTACTCATGATCACAGATCTGGCGCCGAGGAATAGCGCGCCACGAGAAGCCATACGGATAATTTTCCCTCCTCGGTAAAGGCCCAATTTGTGGATCACCGTTATGCCGTCGTCGGTGCGTATGGAGCCGCGGTTTCGGCGTGGCATTGCCGTGGATAATGTGACTTGTGGACTCGTGAGAGGTGGGAGTCGACCCGATAATTACGCTGGTCGTTGCTCTAGGCGCACGGCATACCGGCCTGTTAAAAGCGACGTGTGCACGCTCTTAGAAATAAACGTGTCGTGCATTTTACGATCTCTCACACTCTTGTAACGCGATTCGTACACTAGACACACGTCTCTAATGACGCAATCATTTCTCAGATTCGAGAAAATACACTTGAATGTTGCACGAGCTGCTGAAAATCGTCGGATCTTCGCGCGACCTCTCGCATAATCACGATCTTCGTGAAAATAGGTGGAAATAGAATGCATTACTTAAGCGAATTTTCTCATTTGGGGAAAATTCAATTAAAACGATAAAAATAAATTGACTTTTTCTTAGAGTGTCTTTTCTCCTTCCTTTTTCTCTTTGATAAACAAAATTATATTCATTAGACTGTACACGCAGAGAAAAGATTAACCAATGAAGTTAAAATAGAAATAGCTAAAATTACTGCTGCCAAAGATCAATTAATTAAAATGTAGCAGCTACAGCAACAAACGTTCGCTGCTAGAACCAAATGTACAAGGCAGCATTCCACAAACAAATGAGATTTAAATGCTCTATTTTATGTGCGTAAGATGTCGAGGAATAATTGCCATTTTCTTAGCTGTTAAAGCTTTTAATTTTAGCTAATAAAGTTGGCAGCAAAAGTATTTTATTTTTAATAGCCAACTTTTAGTAATGACTTTAGAAAAAGTCAAACTGGTTACTAACATTTAGTTGATATTTCCGTGTAATACGCGTTTCGGATTTAATGAATATGACTAAGGCACGTCTAAAGAGTGAGACTCTAGAGACGGTTCGGATTGAGGCGCGTCGTGCGTTTTACGTGCCGCATTTACGTGCTCAGAGCCGGCACACCCGCTACACTAATACCCAGAGGTTTCGCTCACATAAGGTACATACGAGTGTACGCATAGTAGGATACCGTCCAGCTTTCTCTTTTTATAGCCCTCTAAGCATCGACTCCGCCTCCATGCGAGCTTCACACAAAAGCGAAGTCGTGAACTGTTGTTGCACGAACACACGATCATCCGCGTGCGTGGGTGCACACGCACTAATATGACGCACACATAAATGCTTAGAAGGTACAACCTCTGCTAGGATATTCGGAGATATGAGTTCCTAAGAGATTTGCCTGAATGTACTACGACTGGATCTGAAAATACCGTCAAGTAAAAAATTATTCTTGAAGGATGATGTATCGGACATACGGTCTCTGGAAGTAAATAAAATTTGGAAATGTGTTAATATTAACACTTCAAATAAACTACGTGCATATGAAAGTTGTGTGAATAAAATTATATTTTTATTTAATAACATATTTATATAGGTTATTTACTCTATTTGTTATTAAAAAATAAAGTATTTTTTATAGCATTAAGAAAAATCTCAATTTTTTGTGTAAGTGCTTTAAGTATTCAAAATGATTAATACAAAGTTTTATTGTGATTGTCTGTTTAATTATTTTATAAAAAAATTATGAATAAATTTTGTTTATTTTACAGAACTGATCTCAACATTGCAACGAAACTTTACATAAATCATTTTGAATATTTAAATTACTTAAATTAAAAAATTCAGATTCTTTTATTATTTCGTTATTAATTATATTTTCATTACACTGTAAAAAATTTTCTCAAAATTACCTACTATAATAAGTGTAAAGTTACTAAATAGTTATAAATTTCTACGCATTTGTAAATTTGCAATATACAAGGGTAAGATTAATTTTGTAATTTGCAATTAAGCAGATTGCAGAAGGAAATTTACAACATGTGTAAAAATGATAAAGTCAATACGTTTTGCAATTGCAATATTACATATAAACATACATTCAAATATTGTCTATCTATCGTACAAGTTGTAAACAATAAAATGACTACTTCCTTTTTCCCGCACATAGTGATGCTAGGTGGGCAGAGTTTTCACGCATGCATAGTGAACGTTAATCGCAT
>QKQZ01025351.1:0-13667 GCA_003595255.1 Solenopsis fugax
CGAGACCCAGGCATAATTAAGATCGAACTTCACTTTTCAAGTTCGTTTAATCTTCAAATTATTAACGAATATTACAATATTACAATATATCTATATTTAGATAATTTTTAACGTTTTCAAAAATAAAGAAGAGACCCATTTAGGAATTATATCGATTAATCTTCCATCTAATTGCTTTCCTCTTGTTTACTATCGGTGTGTCAAGTGTTAGATCGTGCGAGCCACTTGAGATTAATCCTATCGATACAGATTACATCTATCTGACTTTATTATACGTACTTACTTTGATATGTATGATTCTTGATAATCGTTTCGACTATAAGAGTGCCGTTTTTAGCCAATTCTTCGATAGAGTGATCCGGATGATCTCGTATCAACTGATCTAAAGCTCTCGCGTATAGCTTTAGAGAATCGTAGAGATACGCCGCATAAATGGATACGTACTGAAACGGAAATTAAAGGTGTAACGTAAAAGATTACCAACAGTACCAACGTTTATGATTGACCTAGAATTTAAAAGAAAGTATAAAAATACCTTTTCATACTTTCTCAGAAGCTCGGGAACTAAGAAATTGAAGGGCTCTATGCTGCTGTAGTAACGGACTTTCTTAGTAAATTCCTCGTAATTCTGTGTTGGCGGTGTCGACACGACGACCATTAACGAACGTGCCCTCTTCAAAAAATTCTTCGGCTCGAGGCAATTCTTCAGCTGATTGAAGTGCTCCGGTTCTGTGCCAATAATAACAAATTATTATTGTTGTTTGCTAGATATAACTGCCACGTAAGATTTTAGATAACGAAGTTTACTACTGTAGAAAAATGTGTGCGTACACATAGTAATTTTAACTTCGAATTTACTAAGAGATTAGTTTCATAATATTATACTTGTACGTCATAAACAGTATAACATTCCGACGATTATGCAATTGGTTCATTGACGCTACTGTTCATGACATCAACATTTGATAAGATTCGTTAGATTCACTCACTCCATAAATACTTCTGTGCTTCACGCTGCGAATACGTCATCATGTCCACATATATCACCATGTACTCTCCGTCGTCCAATAACCTTTGACCTTCCATCGAATTCATCATATCTATCAGTGACATTGGTGTGCCCAGGAAGATGTAAACTGAAATAAATATAAAATAATAAATATAAACCTCTCGTGTTGAATGGAACAAAGAAAATTACGGTAATTGTTATGTAATCATTACATAAACAAAATTAATCTTATCTTCAGTATCTTACACGTGTGTAAGAGACAAAAAAAACTTCAATAAAAAATCTGCCAGTTAAACAACACGCACGCAAGCATGTGATACACATACACGTGCGCAAACGCCCATATTCATATTACACTGACAGTGAGAGAAATCGTTTGGTAGAATAGTGATCAAATGAATTTTATAGTTACTGGTACCAAAAACTTTGTTACATTTAACAAAACTCTTTGTAATTTGTTGTATGAAAATAATTATTTGGTTAAGGCTACAAATTATTTGGTCAAAACAACTATATATTTAGTAACTATCACTATAAAATTCATTTGATCACTATTCAACCAAATTTTGATTGATTTTACCAAACATTTCTCTCAGTGTATATCCATCATTTGCATATACTTAGAAAATATATAGAATCAATATATATATTTTTGTTTTCAAGTTGAAGACGACTCTTATTTGTGTTTTTTTTTTATTTCGTTTTAATCTATTATTATGTGCCATAGGCGTATTCTAAGATTCGTTTTCAAGAGTCACTTGAATTCGACGAAACCGGATCTCAAGAGACGATCGCCAAATCGCCAAGAGTCGGAATTAAGACACTCAAATTTGAACACGGATCTTCGATTCGCCGCGATAAAAAGCTTTGGCGATCGCGCCTCGCGAGCCGGTGCAAAAATAAAGAAATGTGAACTGACTGCGGGTCATATTTTTCGTCTCCTGTATAAGTTGGAACCATACGCTGACTTGGCAGCACGACATCCTCTCCTCGCAGCACGTGTGCCGGTCCTCGACGAGCCTGTAATGGTTCACGGTGAGATTGTTCTTAGCCGCCTGTTGCTGAAGCGAACGGGCGACCGTCGACCAGGCGCGCTCGTGGACGATCGTGAATTTGTTCCATCCGTAGTGCAGTAGCAGGGCGATCACAGACTTAGTTACCTGCGTGTCCGGCGGCTCGGTCCTTATGAAGGTCTTCGCTTTCGAAGCCTTGTAATCCGAGCATTTCTGCAACCAGAGCGATCGTGTACTCGCGCAACGTTACTCGACACATTTCCTCTCCTCCCCTTCACCCTCCTTCGCTGTTGCGATTCCGCGCCCCGCGAGCCTTATTTTTAATTGACCCATTTAGCCTTTCTCGTACGGAGGTATAAAATCGGTTCAAATTCACGGGATAAGTAAATTTTCAAGTTTAAATTATTCCGCTTCAAATTTGGACGTGTACAAAAAAAGGAAAAAACAATTCATGTCAAACAATTGTGAAATCGTATTCTGGAATGTTGGAAGAGTACCAGAATTTTTTTCATATTTTTTTAAAGCCCAAAAATCCTCTTTCAAAAACATTATCAGGCATTAGTGATTGGACTAGGAAAGCAGCGGAAAAAAAAATACGTACCACGAAGGATTAACTTGAAGCCACACTTTCGAATAACGAGATCGGAGGTGAAAAACTTTTATAATGCATGATCAATTAGATAATCGATTGATACGTCGCTCATCGACTCCTATGATCCGAGGATTTCTACAAGGGCAACTGTGTAAACGTGAGAGAGGACGCGCGGCGCGAATCTGCCCTTTCCTTTGAAAGTGGACGAGCGTACGCCGTTGTACGTGGAACGCGTGCGTGATGCGTACCCACGACAGGCTGCCCCGTTCTCCGTCGGCGCAACGAAAACGAGCGTAGCCGCGAAGGGGAAAAGGAAAAAGAAGAAAAAAAAAAAAAAAAANAAAAAAGAGGAAACGGACCGCCGCGAAGGGGAAGAAGAAAGAAAAGAAACTGAGCGGGAGGAGGGCATGCCAAACTGAGGCAAGAGGAAGAGAAAGGGAGAGAAGGGGACGGAGATGCGGGAGATGCACTGGGAGTAGCGCGGCAAAGTTGGCTGCGTCGGGTGCCATGGTGTGTGTATGTGTGTGACGCGGTTAAATATAAACCCGGCGAAGGAGGAAAGTTGGATGAAGAAGAGAAGAAAGGGGGAAGAGGAGGTAAAAGGAGGAGGAGATGAAGAAGGCGGAGGAGAAGGAGTGGAATGAACGGGGCGAGTCTCCTCACGCGCGGTTACGTACCCAGGGAAGAGGTGCATGAGGCGGCTGAAATGTGACATGCGCTCCTCATTAACATATAAATTAAACGTGACAGTCGTGGGGGTCAGTTCTTCTTTAGCGACCACCGCCGGCCGCGCCGCTCAGGGTCTCTCTTTCATCCTTCCTGGCCGTACGAGTGGACCGCCCGTCCTTCTTTATCCGGGAATCCGCGATGTAATAACGCCTTTCAGCGGCACGATCGCGGCGAAATAATGTAACATGTCCGCTCATCGTCGATTTTTCATTAACAATTAGTTTCTGGTAGCCCTTGGCCTAACTTTAAATTACGCACGAACAACATTATGTGAGTCAAGAGCGAGTCGAAAGAAAGAGAGAAGTGTCATCGAAAGCAAGTATTTTATGTCACCGTAACTGGTATGATCAGTGACAGCGGATTTTTATCAGATATTTTTCTTATTTAATTTTTATATTTTATAATTAAAAAATTGCTAATCATAAAATTTCTAAACATTTAGTTTCACTAAAGAAGTTGAATAAGCTGGATAGTGATTCTTGCTATTACTACGTATAATAAAATTCGGATGCATCGGATATACGGTCTCTGCAAAGTAAATAAAATTTGGAAATGTGTTTAATATTTACATTTTAAATAAATTATAGGGGAGACTGGGGCAATTCGTTACGTTTTTTTTTCTTTTGCGTCTCCTGAGTCCTGTATTCATAAAAAAAAACCTGGACAGTTTGAAAGGTCGAACCTTCCCCTTTACAATGCCGTTATAGATAAAACACGGAAATGTACTTGCTTTGAACTACATATAAAAATGTCGACCAGTGCCAAGTATATATACGAGTATATATACCCTAAGCCCGGGGTAATTCGTAATCAGTCCAGGAATATTCTGAAATTTGTGTTTTAAGATGATAAAATGTAAAAAAGCTATTGTTAAGACTGTTTTATTCAGAAAAGGATATATAGTGTTATTAAGAAAAGTTGCACAATAAAAAAATAAACACACAATAGAGAATTTTATTACTTTAGCGTTTTCGGAACAAGTCAGGGACTATTTGTATTTCGTGTAATTACACCTGTGAGTATTAAGTTATGTATTTTGGTACATAGAACGCGAATATAAAAGAAAAAATTGTTCAAACGACGATTCGACGTTCGGTGTTTCGAATCGCCCTAGCATCAACTTTGCGCAGTATTGTGCAATATTGTATGGTCTACAAAAATAGACATCACACACCNTATTATTGCGTATGGTCTATAAAAATAGACATCACAGAGCAAAAAGTAAACACGAAATATTTCAAATACATTCAACTGGACACGATTCATTCAAAGTTTTCAAAAAGAATCTTATTTATCTTACTTAAATTTTGAAGAAATGCTGACTGTCAGAAATTACTTCGACTGTCGCAAAAGACATTTTTTACTGCCACGAGTTCAATATGACGTCGTCGCCAACGAATCTTTATTAGCAACGTCGTTACATTAGGACGCGTTTACAGTATTTACAGTAAATTTTTAACATATACCCATACAAAGATATTTCCATTTTTACGAATTACCCCCCCTAACGAATTGTCCCTATCTCCCCTATACATATGAAAGTTGTGTGAATAAGATTATATTTTTATTTAATATATTTCTAGCTTTTTTACTATATTTATTGTTGTAACAAATTAAATTATTTTTTACAACATTAAAAAAAATCTCTCTTTTGTGTAAGTACTTTAAGTATTCAAAATGATTTATACAAAGTTTTATTGTGATTGCCTGTTTAGTTATTTTGTAAATAAATAAATAAATTTTGTTTATTTTACAGAATTGATCTCTGCAATGAAACTTTACATAAATTATCTTAATATTTAAAGTACTTAACAAAATTCAGATTTTTTTTCATTATTTCTTATTTCATTATTAATTATATTTTCATGAAAGCACATGTCTACTTCTTATTGAAATAACGTTTTATCCGGATAGAAAATCGCCGCTAACTTTTTTCTACTACTTTCAAATGCAATATATTGTAAAACAATCTATAATTTTTCATAATTTTCCTTAATGTTTTGAGAAATGTCCTGTACATCCTTAATAATTCATTAATAAGACTAATAAGACTAATTTTGTAAAATATTTTTAAACAATTTTTTCAAAATATTCGTATCATTAAACAATGTTTTTTTTTTAATTGATTTATTTTATTGAAATCAAAATTTAGAGAATATATAAAAGATAAATTGTGTAAATCGCAATATCAATAAATATTAGCAGAAGTTAGTATATTTCATATTTTAATCCTATTAATTTTATTCCGCATAGAGACTCACACAATTTTTCTTTAGATCTTTTTCTTTGACATTCACGCATTGATCATTTCTAGACAGAGAAGCACTTGTTTTTCAGTCAACTCTTGCACGAGCGTGAAAAGCGTATCGTAAAAAAAAATTAGCTTACGCAGACCCACGTGCCGCGATTACAAGCTAGTGACCAGTTTCTCAGCAATAGCTTCGTTGTCGACTGGTAGGAGAAACCGCGTACATATTTGTCTTTCTCGCGAGTTGCGAATAGAAAAGAGAGCTGAAGCAGGTCAGGTTTGTTTATCGGAACCTGGACTTCCCGCTTTTCCTCCAGTGGGATTGGCATCTCCGATAGGCGAAATTGACTCGATACGCTCGAGTCGGTTAACCTAGTTCGTGGGCGAGGCACTAATTTTAGAATTATGATTTCACATGGACTTTTCAACGTGCATTGGAATGTTTCGTTACGGTAACATCTCAGGGCAATGGTCCGTATCTTCTCGCGCATTTCACGTACTAAACATATCCGACCTGCTTCTTTTGGCTATATCGTAGGAAGAATATTTCAAGATATATCGATGAAATAAGAAGCAACTATCTGAGACACTAAGGCCAGATTTTTCATTATCTAATTAACTTGTGATTAAACTTAATCTGATGTTTTACCTAATAGATTTCACTCATCATGATTCTCATGATGAAGTAATGATGATGTTATTTCGACTAATCGATTTGATGATTTTTAGGGATAATCGATTATTTTTGTCGATTTTTATTTCGATTTAATCAATTATTCGTTGCATTGCACCTTCTACACCGACGTTAATTAAATAATAATTGATTACTTGATAATCGATTTTATGCTTTGCAAAATAATCGATCATTTTTCTGTTGAGACAATCGATTGTGTATGTTTGATTATTTAACAATCAATTTTTTCCAACATCATTATAGTGAAGCTCATTAAGTTTAATCATCAGTCAACCAGATAATGAAAAACCAGGCTTAAATAACAAATGTGAACATTAACTTCTGTACATTTCCTGCGTTTTACTGATCTGGATCTCTCGTTTGCGATAATAATTTCGTTATTTCGATTCCAATACCGGGATTCCCAAGATACGAGTGTTCCTCAAGAATTCGACGATCGTAATGACAAATGATGTTATTTCTTTTCCGTAATTGCCGCGCAATTCTCGTTCCAACGTTTCCTCCAGCTGAACGACGAGACGCCGCGGCCGGCCGTGAGAGAATATATTTCGGATACACGTTATCTCACTCCTCTCATTATACGGGCTGCCTCCGAACGGCCCTCCCGTTAAGTTTGTTTATCACCTTGTTTATCTTTTCGTTAGGTGAAAAGACGACGGTTAGGGACCGGCGAAACGAAACTGACCCGCCACTCGGGGCGGTTATCCTAGTTCGTGGACGAGACGCTGGCGAGGTGAGCCTTTGGTCATTGCCGGCTCGGCGCAGTGTTATTCTGGGCTCCCACTCGGCTATATTTAGACGAGACCACCTTGAGGGAGCTTAAGACTCTCGCGGGAGAGTTCTTTCTCTCTTTCTCTCTATAATCTCCCTCCGTGGCACAACGAGCTACGGTTTTATTTACTGGCCGCATTGTGTCTGATTGTGCAACGGCCGCACGAAAAATAGTCGAGGAAATCCTCTTTCGTCAGACACGATCGCGGACGGCTTTGCTTGCGCCTTGCATCCTTCGTTACGGCGACCAAACGTGCGATCATCCGCCGCGCCGCATCGGCCCGTCGCTTATCGCTGCTCGCGCTAAATAATCACTGGTTTAATGTTGCGCAACGCCGTCCATAGCCTTCGCGACGAGTTTGCTCAACCTTTAAACGGCTAATTAACAACAATAACGGCGATTTCCCCGCGAACGGGGCGCAGATTTGCTTTATGTTGCTAGAGAATCACAAGAATCCCGGCGTTTCCCCCTAAATTTCCGCGACATGCGATCTCGAAGAGACTATCTCGAGTTCGCCGAAGCGGTTCGCGTTTGGTATTCTTTTTCAGTTGCATCTTACCAACGAGATATCTCTCTTGTATGAACTTACGGCGACAAGAACCACTTGGCTCGATCTCACGGCATGTTTCTCGGAAAATAATTTCGGGTTTGTGTGTCAACGTCCTTCGATTATGCCGCCTATAGCCTCGTTCTAATTCCGCGGCTTTTTATCGCGAAATAATTTTTTTGAAATGGCTCGCAATGATGGTTTCGCGTTAAGCACGATCGTTGTAGCACCGCCGCCTTGGCGCTCGCATTTAAAAAAAAAAGAAAAGAAAAAAAAAGGAAAGAAACAATTGCGGAAGACCTCGTTCGCAGCGGCCGGCTGGTTTTAACGATCTCTCGATCTGCATCATAGATTTTTAACCGCGGCAAATGAGAACAATCGCTCGTCGATCTTTCGAAACGGGCATTCGTTGATGACAATATCTCTGGTGTTATAAATAATGCAATACGATGAGCTAATCCGTTATCAGATACGTATCGAGTCATGCATAAAAATTACGCGGAACGACTGCCGATTGCAATTTTGTTTGTACATACATAACTCTTCGTCTTGTTAATCGGTTTTAAGTATCACGCAAAAAAACATTCCGAAAGTTGATAGTGAATCCGTATCACTGTAATACGTCGATTAAAATGGAAAAAACAAATGTTCGTTTCGAACGAATACACGAGAGGAAAGCGACGACGCTTCAAATTATCATTTGCAGCAATTGTCGCTTGTATTTATAGCATCTCGCTTTCCTAAGAAAATATTTTATCAGCTACTGTCAAGATGTCACAAATCGTTATTTACAATCGTTATACTACAAGTCGTTATTGTCGTAAATATCCAAAATAATGTCACAAGCTCATCCTAGATTGTCGGCGTGTGTATGTACATAGGCATTTGCGATATTTAAACAATTTTATAAATCGATGGGGAATGACATACTACGTCTTAATTCAATTCGCACGCATTTTACATACTCGACATGTGTATAGTGATTATTTTTCTCCCTTTGATATGTATTCATACACATAATTGTAGAATTAATTGATTTCTATTAAAATAATGGGTGCATTGAGAGAAAATATTACTATTATAAATTTTAATAAATATTTGTTTGAATAGTAACAATAAAATATTTACTAAATGTAAATAAATATTTATTTAGTTCAAGAATCGCTAATTTAATTTAACTATCATTTTTTTAATTCAATAAATATTTATGTACCGTAAGTAAGTCTTTTGTTCTAATTCAAATAAATATTTATTAAAATTTAGTAATTTTTTCTCTCAGTGTATAAACGACTTCCAATGTTCTCACAATTTTTCACAATAAAATTGTATATAGATTATGACATGTTGAGAGAATATGTGTGTATAATTCTCTTTTTTGATAAATGCACATGCGTATGGTATTATTTAGAAATAACTTTATTTTACAAGGACTTTTATAACCGAAAGGAGTTATCTCGAACTCGAAGGATGCAGGCAGCAAGAAAATCGTTTCTTAGAATTCGTAAATATAAAAAGAATAGATCGATGATCGCATCCAGATAATAACGACCATTAACTCCTGGCTGCCGACGCCAAATCCCAATTTTACTAGATTATTCCTGAACGACACATTCTCTTTGGCAAACGCGGAATTTATTTTGCAAAATCTAATGCAAAATCGAATCATTAACGTTACACGTTTTAAAAAATTACAACCTAAAAAATAAAACAAAATAAACCAATTATACCAGGCATTACGTTAGACCATCCAGAAAAAATTATGTTTAAATTAATAAAATCGTTTCTTTAAGTTGATTTTTTAAATTGAAATGAAAATATCTTTGAGAAAAATAAAAGTTTCTAATGTCATTTGATTTCAAGAAATGACATTATTAGTTTTTTTAAAAATAAATAAATTATTTGTTCAAATTATTAAATTAAACAAATAATTTTTAATTCAAAAAAATACAGACAGAAATGTAAGAAATAATTCAGTTGTTCTGGTAAAATATATTTCTTCCATTTAAAAAGATTTGTGTTGCATGTCCAAACTATTTCTTTAATTCTAATAAAAGGAACAACCAAAAATGTTCTTCAAAAAAAACTTCTTTAACCATGTAGCAATACACAAATTTCTTTGACACAAATTTTTTTACTTGAAATTTTTTTCTGAGTGAAACTTAGGTACAAGATCTCAAGATTTTTGAGGTTTAAATTATCTGTTCTGCATATTAAACAATTTTAATAAACTAATATATATTCTTGCTATATGTATGTAAATACCTTACGGCTGAGAAATTATTTTAATAAATCTAGTCATCTGAATGATGTAGATAAATTCGTTACTTTCGAGCGTTACGACAAAACATCCAACGAATGATGAAATGTCCAAAAAATGTATTTAAATATTTTAATTCAATATAATAAATTCCTTTATAAGTGGATTTGCATTAACATCTATCATTCGGCGTTTTTTTCCATCGTTATTTACCCGGCCGGAAGAATAAATGATACAGCGGATCGTTTCGCTGGATAAATCGAGATATTAATACTCACTCGTGCAATTTATTTCAGTTGTATTATCGCCAAAAGTGTTTCGTAAGTTCTCTGCGAAGTCTTATTTCAGATTATAACATTTTCGCTAATTAATGCATATCGCGTAACCTTTGATAATGTAAAATAATATAAAATAGTTGAATATATTTGTCGTATCTATCTTGATGAATTCGATAATTATAAAATAAAACGTTAAACGACGATTAACTAACTCGACGGCGACGATGACGACGAACGATTTTGCTTTTGCGGAATCGTCAGTTTCCTGTGTGGCAAGGGTCACGATCGACAGGCATGATGGAGCGGGTCGTGACACGTTTCGAGGTCACCGATGGAACATCTTTAGACCGTGCAGTATCGTGTCGCGCTATTATAGAGAGGATGTAAAAACGACGCAGTGCACCACTGTAGTTTTCCTATAAGGCGCAAAAGGATGAAGATATCAACCTCGAATAATAGGTGATTAAGCCGGGAACAGTCGCTTATTTTATTGCGTAAACACGATGGCCTAGAATGATTTTTACATCCCAATTAAAAGTCATATCATTAATTACATATATTATATATTATTATTGATTTATTTATTATTAACCCTCTACGGTTCAATCAGCAATTTGAAGATCTAGACAAGTTTTCAATTTTGAATTAGTCTGCTTCAAATACGGACACGCTCAAAAAAAGTGAAAAACGTTTCGGGTCAAACAATTGTGAAATCGCATGAACTGCACCATTGAAAGAGTGTATTTTTTTCAGTTGTTTTTACAGCCCAAAAACCTTTTCAAAAGCACTATCAGGTGTCAGTGATCCGATCGGATTAGGAAAGCAACGAAAAAAACGTTGAAAGGTTAATAATTTTTCTCTACAATTTAAAAAAAAAAGTTAAGAAAAAAAAGAATCAAATATTTTTGAAACTACTATGACTGAGTTATTTTCTCGCTGCTGGAATGTAAAAATCATCCTAGATAACTATTCTCAAATTAAAAGAAGGATCAAAGAAATCAAGAACGCCAGTCAAGAGTTTATAACTTGTAACTCTTTCTCTGCAGTAAACCTCTCTTTGTATTTCCGATCCCTATGGCAGTAAGTTCTTTTTTCGCCTCTCACGAAGGTGTCGACGGGCGCCGTAGATATTTAAAACTGTCGGAGCTATATTTAGATAGTGCCTATATTCATCGGCGGATGTGTCTATACATAGAATACCGGTATATTTGCTCACTCAGTGCAATAGGTCGTCTTATACATTTTCAAAATGTTAATCTGAAAGTAATCGCTTTCTTTCAACATCCTGATTATTTCTTACAATTTCTACACTTCTAGTATATACAGGTGAACCGCTCGTTTAGGAACTACAGTTCTCAAAACCTATTAGGTACAAAATCTCAAGTTTTTTTTAGATTTTTGAGGTTTAAATTATGAGTTCTGTATGTTAAACAATTTTATAATAAACTAATACTTATATATTTTTGCTATATGTAAACACTTTACGGCCGAAAAATTTCTTTAATAAATCATCAAATACAAGAAATGTAGATAAATTCGTTACTGTCGAGCGTTACGACAAAATCTAACGAATAATGAAATGTCCGAAAAATATATTTGAATCTCTTAAGGAATTAGGAAGCAATAAAAAGAAAAAAAAACCTCGTGTCACCTAAGTTAGCAGAACCACGAGTTTCTTCTAAATAGCAAAGATACAAAATGAACACTAATGCCCAATTTCTTCACACTTCCTGAGCTAGCCATCTTCCAAATAAAGTATTTGTCAATTAACTAAAAATTCATTTGCTTCACTGAAACCTCCTTTAGTTACATATTTAATAACTATTCTTCATATTACTAACTTTCGACACAAATGTATTATAGTTTTAATAGAAATTATCATATTCTCTGGGAGATATCTTATGAATAAAATAATCTAGAGAAAGAAATGAGCATAAGTACGATTTCACATTCGGTCCCGTTGGCTTGTCAGGTTTTCATATCTTCATATTTCGACGGAGCGACCATTTTACGACATCCGATGGACCATCATTCTCGCCACGTCATTCATTCCAATCAGGCGATGAAATATTATCAAGTACGAAACGTTGTTTTACGAATGCGTGTCTCTCGTCAAGTTAGATTACCATCCTCGTAAAAAGTCGACGGCAAGCGACAGATAAAAATGAGAATATCATGTAGATTAATGCATTATTATTATTATTAAAAATAATAATAATACAATAATGACAGAGCAGTCTTTGTATCATTGCAACTACAACGGATAGATACTGTTACAGTTTCGTATCGAAATCGCCGGTCTGGAAAATTAATACGGCCCTGAATCAGGGCCTAAGAATGGTAGGGAGAGAGGGACATGCAGTCTCTCTTCACACGTGCACACGGAGGAGGTAACAGCAAATCGGCGCGCACGCAACGCGTAACCATGCCACGCACACACCACGAGGCCGATGCCTTCATTTCTTCATAAATCAACAGTGTCTCTATTTATAGCCTACGCCGGACAAATAGCGATAGTTCGCGCGCCGACGTTAGCCGCCTCGAACGGCAAAAGCGCCGCTGGGAGGGAATGGTAACGTGGGAGATGAACGAAAAATTTACAAGCGTGACGGATTATCCCCGATGACCGATATCTCGGCTCTCGGCTCTGCCGCGGCGGGAGCACGTGCGCACGGAACTTTCGGAGACACGAGGAAGATTCCATACGTCAATACGTGGCTCCGCCACGAGGCCACAGTTTCTGAGGAAAGTGGACTCTAGAAAGTTTTGCGAGTTATTTGCGTCTCCAACGGGAGATTGGATAATTCTCCCGACGATAACAGGTGCGCGATCGTACGTGGAATCGAGCACATTCCCTTAGCAGTTTCTTTCAGCGCCGCGTATTCGGTCGCTGAATTTACTTGCTTTAACATATATTTATTTTTAAAATGTAAATGAAATCTTAATATGACCGGGAAGTGTATCAACACTCAACATTTAAATAACGGGAATGGCTATACATTTAAATAGCGGTCGAAATAGATCTTAATGCTCAATAATTTTCTAGGTAAATTTATAAACATTTACATGATTTTTCAAACTGCGCGCCATACACTAAAACACGGCTTTTAAGAAGAATCCAGAAATGTAATATCACGAAAATTAAATTGCTAATCAATTTAATAATTTTGATGCTTAGAAGCATTTCTACGATCCTCTCCTTTATCCCGNGAAGCATTTCTACGATCCTCTCCTTTATCCCGAAAACTGTAAAGAATTTATTGCAAAAATTATTATCTCGAACAGGATTTATTTTTATTTATTTTATCAATCAATGTAAAATTAATTTATTAATTAAATTAATAAATTTATTTCTACATTCTTTTTTTGTTACATATTGTCAAATGTTCATGATATTCCGATATTTGTTAAAATAATTATCTCTAGAAAGAAAAAGAAGAACGAGGGGGGAAAAGATATATATAGACGAGAAGAAGGTATTATGGCTACTGTCGACACACACGCACGCACGCACGCACGCACGCACGC